>DWNE01010132.1:0-10500 GCA_018249875.1 Cecropterus toxeus
AGGTCGCCCCCCCACCAGGTGGACCGATGACCTGAAGAAGACAGCGGGGAACCGTTGGATTCAGAAGGCACAGGACCAGTTGGAGTGGCGCCGTTTAGGGGAGGCCTACGTCCAGCAGTGGACCTCGAAAGGCTGATGGATGGATGGATGGATGGATGTTCCCGTTATTAATATCGAGGAAAAAAATGACGTTTGTTGAACGGGGGCCCTCTTAAATTTTTATTTTATTCTGCTTTGAGTATTTTTTGTTAACCGGCCACAGAAATACATTATCTATGAAAATTTCAACTGCCTAGCTATCACGGCTCTTGAGATATAGTGACAGACAGACGGACGGACGGACAGTAGTCTTAGTAATGGGGCCCCGTTTTTCCCCTTCGTACACGGAACCCTAAAATCGCACAAAATAGCTATTCCAATGTTAATCATAGTTTGTCGGAACTATGGTCATAAAACGTATACTATAATATCCGTAAAACATAAAATTGGCCACCAATTTGGATTTCGAACCACTGGTTTTACGGGATGGTTATGGGTTTTGATGACCTGGATATAATATTATTAGTTGCTTTTACACGAATATACACACATTTGAATTATTGCTAGTATTGTGTAATGTTTTTGGACTAAATTTGAACATCTTAATGTTACTTTTATTAAGATTGAAATAGTAGCAAACGAGCATGCAATCCATCTGATGATAAGAGTCCACTGTAGCCCATGGACATCAGTAAGCATCATGTAGAACAGGCATTTTATTTGAAGTCAATCAGAGATGCATTTCTTCTCTCGAGGATTAAGGTGATATCTTATAAATGTGAGCCAGCAACCATAGCCTTCCATCAAACGCAAAAACTAATTCACGCTAGAAATAGGGGTGGCAGAGGTCGAACTATACTTATTCTACCACCACGAGCGACAATCATCAGTTACCTCCAAATGAACTGTTTTTTTTATTATTATAATTATTATTTTTATAATCATGAAGAAGCAGACGAGAAAGCAGCCCATCTGATGGTAAGTGGTTACTGCCGCCCATGGACATATGCAAGCAACTTCATATAGAACAGGGGTTCTATATGAAGTCTATCACAAATGCTTTGCTACTCCCGAGGACTGAGATGGTCGCCTCATATAAAAGTGAACCGGCAACCTCACTCTTCCACCGAAACGCAAGAACTGCTTCACGCTAGAAACAGGTGGGGCGGTGGTACTTCCCCGGTCGAACTACATTGGTTCTACCACCTGGCTCTTTGTGTTTCGACACCAGAAGCACCACTGCTACACATATTTCTACCTAATAAATTCAGTGTGAAGCGCTGCTGTGTCATGGTCTGAAGGGAGTTTTAAAGAAGAAATACTTATCCAAGGCGTTCCCACTTACTACTCAAGGGTAGCAATACATCTGTGGGTCTTCAGGCAAAAGGTCTTGTCTGGCGTCGGTTACAGATGTCCGTGGGCGGCTGTGGCCACTTACCATCTGGTGGACTGCATGCGCGTTTACTACTTCTATATTAAAAACCCTTCTATACAAAAAACCCGACTGCATAAACGATTTTTTTTCATAATTATATAAGTATATCTAATTAAATGCTTGTATGATCTTTTGTAAAAATGGTAAAGTAAAACTATTACAATATAATATTTTTTTAGATTGGCCTATTTACTAGCTTTCATTTGATATACACTGAGTTGATTTTAATGATATGTCATACGTTACAATCCGTCAAGCCGTTAGGGCTGTAGCGCGTGCCAAAGAAATGGACATACATACAACCATACATATATAAGTTCGAATAACATTACCCTCCTTCTGACGCAGTCGGCTAAAAAAGAAGTATTTTGTACTAATGTGTCCGTGTACAAAAAGTTATTAATAAATACATGTAAATTAACGTATGCTTTTAAATCATAGAAATTACTTCATGTATATTTTCATACACGATACGAGAAATAGACAGAAATTTAGCTGAATTTAACATTAAAGCTACGTTCATACAGAATATTGACTCGTCTGCTTGACTGGCTCTATCCAGAGTCTGTAGTGGACGGATTCCTTTGTGTGTTATTCGCCTATTTACTTCTAATGCGTTTCCTTTGACGGTTTATATTGCTGGTTTATTTTCTTAGCTGTATGAGTTATTTGCTTTGGCAAGGCATTACTTGGTGTATTGGACTTATGTGATATAATGAGTAATGTATTTTAATATATATTTTCCTTACATTGATATTTATAGAATATTGTAATGGACCATTTCCAGACATCAATTATATCATAATTTAAGGCTTATTTGTTAATAAGATTGAAGTAGTAGATAATGCCATCCACCAGATTATAAGTGACCACTATCGCCATGTGGATTGGAAATTTGTAAGCAACTTCATACAGATCAGGAGTTCTATCTGAAGTCCATCACAGATGTGTTACTACTCCCGAGGATAAAGATGGTCGCAGCATATGAAATCGACTGTCAAACAAATATAAAAATATAAAATAGGTGTAGGGCTGGTACCCCCTCAGTCGAACTATACTTGTTCTACTACCTTCCAATTGGTATTATTATAACCTACAACCTACATCATTAAGCAATACCGCGATCAACGGGTCCTGTTGTTCCAATTAGTAGTTTTGTTTCAGACATATTCATATTTTATTTGGATAGCAGTAAGATTGGTCAGAGAAGTGGGAGAATAGGTTGAAGTGTACAGATCCTAGTTTTAGAAGATAGAATTGCAATAATGTTATATAACATATAGTGTGTCATTGCCTTCTTCAACATACCTATATGTTATGCAGGTAGAACCCTTGCCGAACAAAGTTTTCACCTGAAGTTGATTTGGTCACCTGTAAGAGTAAGTAAGCCGGCATCCAAACTTTTACCTCAAATTTAAGAACAGTATCTCGCTAGAATAGGTGTGGCGTTTGCTCAAACGGTCGAAGCATTGTCTACCACCGTCATGTCAAGTAGGTATTGTACCTCTCTTATAAACCTATATACTATTACCGGGCACAGATTCCCTTAGGTATTAGGACATAGTTTATCATGCTGGACGAATGGGGATTGCGCTCGAGTGTTTACTTTGTCTTATTTTGCCGTGTGTTATACAGTTTATAGATAAAGTGCAGTGGAGCGGTGAGATACGTTTCGGGAATGTACAAAGGGGACAGCTGTAAGCCGTGCCGATAGATTTATTGGCCAAGATTGTTCGCTGGACAGCCAATAAAAAATAAATAAGCAAGGATTTTGTGTTTTATTAACCATGAAATTCTGTTTAGAGTGAACGATTTTATGGTATTAGTAATATTGTTATTTTTCTATATGAATGAAATAGCAAACGAGCATGCAGTCCACCTGATGGTAAATGTTAACTGCCGCCCATGAAAATCTGTAAGCTATTTATATAAAACAGAGGTTCTTTTTGAAGTCGGTCACAGATGCGATGCTACTTCTTAGGACTAAGATGGCTGCCTCACACATAAGTGGGCCGGCGTTCAAAACGTATTTTTCAAAGTGAGCCGAAACGCAAAAACTGCTTCCCGCTAGAAATAGGTGTGGCGGTGGTACTTCCCCGGTCGAACTGCATTGGTTCTACCACCTGCAAATAATTAAAATAATTATAAGGAAGCGAACATATAATAATCCAGACGTTTTACTATTTTTTTTTCGCACCTTGTAGATTGCAACTTGTAGATATTTTTGATGTTAAAAGTTTCTTTAAGCTAAAATTATCAGGCTTACAGTATCCAGTGAAGTAGAAAAGGGGAAAAGGTTAAAAAGTCACTGTATTAACCCGCCACGGAGGTCGATTTATAGGCTTACGTTGTGAACTGGGTAATGTGGAAAATTTGATAGCTTTCTGATAACATAAAGGTTGCCAATATTATAATGGTGAATGATTCTGAGGATGGATGTATGAATGGATCGGATCTAGATATTTGGCACACCGATTCATTATTATATATGCAATACTAAATAGGCTTATTATTTCGAGAATGCGTAGAGTTTCTATAAGATTGATCCATTTTTGTTGAGTAGAAAGCAAGGGTTTGACATGTTTGTTTTGCACATTGCTAGATTAGCGAACAAACAACTAGCTACATTGTATCCCAAAAAAAACATGGGTAGTAGCAAAACTGATAAATTTTACATATTTTTTGTATTTATAGGTAAAATAAAAGTTGTAGCGCATTTTGAGGTACGTAATCAACTACTAGTAGTACCAAAGATCCATTGTCATAAGGAGTTGTCATTGTTTCGCAAAATTTTGATGAAATAGGGTTGATAGAGTCTATGAATTACAGGTGATCTGTAAACACTCTTAACTACACAATAGGATTTTCTCATACAATACAAACGAATACATAAACACGCACACCCAGAACAGAAATATTTATTCATCATTCAGATGTCTGCCTGGCCCGGGATTCAAACCGGAAACCACTGCATGTCAAATCGATACAGTAACCGCTCCACCTTTCGTCAATTGGTGCCAAACAAAGAAATAAAGTTCTGTTCAGTTAAAAAATTAACTTAAGATATCTTTAGTTCGGTTAGTGCAGAAAATTCCGATGTCAGTTGCTAGTAGTCCTAGAAAATATAAATTCGGTTAAAGATATATAATTGTATGCAATACTATTATACATTTCTTAAAAGTTTAGACGCGAGTACAGCTAGTATAATCTAAAACTAAAGTAAATATAAGTAAATATGTTTAATAATCGGTCTCTTAAGGACGATTTTCGCGTCTTCACGTACACTTTGGTTCAGCGTCAATTCCCACTACCCTCTTTGAAAGGGATCCCCAAATTTGAATCTCAATCCTCTTACCATAACTTATCCTCATTAATATACTGCAGATAGCTACGTTTACATTATCATTGTCTAGTTTCTAGTTACTTGAATGCTAATATATCGTGCGGGGAGAACATTCGCAGGAATATTTGACTAAAGTAATTTAAATATTTTTTCAGACTCGTACTTAATGCTTAGCAAGTATCATTGTTAAAAATATGAACGGAAAAAATCCGACTGCTTAAATTCGATTGATTGCATTTTATGCAGTCAATTTTTTATTTTGTTTTTTTATATATATACTAATGATTGAACGATTTTTATGACTTTTCTTCAAAATAGTAACATAAATAATATATTAGTATTATAATAATTATAGCTCTAGAGTAAAACAGTTCTTGCGTTTCGTTGGAAGGGTGTGCTGGCAATTATTGGCAAACCTCCATTGGGAGAGGCCTGAGTCTACTGCTGACAGTAGACTTTAAAGGATTCATGGGTGGACCGATGGAGGATAAGGTCGATAAGTAACTCTTACAAATTAAACTATAACTATTCCTCGATAATATGAGTTAGAAACCATAATACAAGTATATGCCGCAAAATTTATAATTTAATTTATTAAATTTTATTTTTAGAACAAAAATAGGCTTAGAATCATTTTAATTTATTTATTTTTGCCATTTAATTTATTTCTATTATTTTAACGTAAAAATAAAACAAATAGCATTGATCAACTATAACCTTGCCCTCCGTTAATATTTAATCCAAGCAAATTGAATGATTATTTTTGGTCATTGATTGGCCGACTTCGTCAACTAGGTCATTACTGCGTTGGATGCCAGGACAAATACAATATAAATTACATATCATTCGTAAAAATTAAAAATTCGTAACTACAATTTATAGCGTTTCGTGTAGAAACTTTGTGATCATGGTATCCAGGTACTTGGCGGGTCAACGAGTCAACGAGTTGGTATAGCAATGCAAAGTGGTAATGCCAATACGTTGGGAACCTTGCTCAGAGAGAGCGATACATCATACAAAAAAAATATATAAAATTTTGAAAAATACTTCAATGTCGACGTGTTTATTTTAAGCGGAAATGATTTCAGCCTTAATATCCGGCCTGAGGTATTGGTGTGGTGTGTGCAGTTTTAATGTAATTTTCTTCCATTTGATTTTGACAACTTCATTTACTAGGAAATTGGATAAAATACAAAACTTCATGTCACTTTATTCATCTGAGTAGCGTTAAAACTAACTTTTATATAATATTACACTTTTCATTTTTAAAGAAGGATACCTTAAAATGTAGGATTTTTACCCACCAAAAGCATCATCAAATCATCAGAGAAAGGCAATTGAAGTCTCGAAGCGCGTTGCCCTTCCGAGCTTCCCGTACGTTTTCTGATGGTTACCACGGTATGTGGCCGCACTTACCGTCATCCTTCCTGCGATCGCTCGAGACGGTTGGAGCTACCACTCGTGCCGTCGCAATTCCGGAAACCTCCTACTGTAATTTGTGCTTCTTATAAACTACAACATACTCAGTCTGCTGACTGTGAAACTTGTTTATTATTATATTTATGATATCGAAATCAAAAGAAAAACTAAAATTTCTACTTGTAGCTGCATTAGAGTAGCTAGGAAGCTAAGTTAGCTTCCTAGCTATCTAAATTTTTTGAATTTTTGTCTGTCTGTTTTTCTGTCTGTTTGAAATCTGTTTAATATAAATCATTGTATATCATGTAATATATTACCGGTCCATATCTTGGAAGTAACATTTAGTCTATATTTTATTTTAATCCATGTACCATATTTAAAGTTATTACAATTTTATGATATACGAGTATTACATTTTTAAAGCAGGTGAAACCGCAAAGCTAGTAGTATATACAGCCTTCCGTTATGTACCTGGCTTAGCTGTAACGCAGCACCTCATTACTATACAACGGCCAGTTAGGCTTGCGATAAAATTTGCATACTAAGAGCTCAGCGCCCTCTGTCGGTGTAGTTGCAGGTGATTTGATCATTGCTCATCCTGTAATTTTTGTATTCAAAATGAACTATTGAAATTTGGTCAAATTGATAGTTGGTGGAAAATTATGGAGCGAAATAATTTATGTTACATCTTCATGCCGTTATCTCTTGTATGTTTGGCTAAGGCACTGTAGCGTCCAAACTATGAACATAGTATTTTTATTAGCACCGCGATTCACTCGTGTTTTAAATGTAACAGAAATTGGAATTGTATGAGTAATTAGTAATTAGTCCTAATAACTTTTGAAAGCGTCAATTTAAATGACTATTTTTAACAATATTACACAAATTGTCCGTGTCCTATCTATATTTTTTGAATTTTTGTCTGTCTGTTTTACTGCTTGTTTGAAATCTGTTTAATTTAAATCATTGAAAGTATATGCCCGGTCCATTTCTTGGAAGTAACATTGAGTCTATATTTTATATAAATCCATCTACCAGACTATAACTAGTAATATTGTTAAAAATAGTAAAACAAAAAACCCGGCTGCGTAAAATGATTCTTTTGTTCGTTATGATATTTCTAATCTACAATTTACAATTTCAAGGCTACCTTTTGCCGTTATTAACATCGAGGATAATTAGTTTTATAGGAGCCTCCCTTAAATATGTATCTTATTCTGTTTTTTATTCGTTTTATGAAGATAACGATAATTTATCAGTAAAAATTCAACTGTCTAGCTATGGTTCATGAGATAGAGCCTGGTAACAGACAGACGGATAACGTAGTCTTTGTAATGTGGTCCTGTTTTTTTTTGGGTACGGTACCCTAAATATATATATTTCTGTTATACTTATTTTTATTTATCCAAAAAAAATGTTCACAAATATGTGGGGTAAACGTAGCTAATATTATTATAAAGAGGCTTTTAAAAGAGTGTCTCCCTTTTTCAGATAGTATAGATTTTTTTATTCTTGCGTTTTGTTGGAAGGGTGTGATTGCTGGCTCACTTATATGAGGCAACAATCTTTGTTCTCGATATCACATATCTGTGATCAACTTCAGATAGAACCCCTATTTTACATGGAGCGGCTTACAAATGACGATGGGCGGCACTAACTACTTGCTCAGGTGGAACTGCATGCTCGTTTGTTACTTCATTCTAATACAAAACAGCCGGAATAGTCCATACATACTTTTCCAGAGTATGCACAATCAACTAGTGACCATTCCAGGTTCAAAACATAATAGAGATAGGCGAATACCTAAATATTTTTTGAATAGTTGTCATTAGTATTTGCATATGTTTGTTTATACACGTTGAAATGTTATGTGGTGTTGTGAGCGTAAATAGTTTATTTAACTAAGCAATTAATTGTTAACAGCTATTTCGATTCCTGCACGTTTGCAATTTGCATCAATCGCTATTTTCCCCAAATGTCAAAATAGTTCTAAACTGTATTTACTTTTTTAGACAATGTAATATATTAATTAGCGAGTTCCTATTTTTTTATTTGAAGAAAATAGATTTTCCAAATTCAAACCATGGCTTTTAGGCAGTAGTATAATTTACGTTAACTACAAAAAAAAAGACCATTACTGAAGCCTTTATATAGGCCAAAAAGTGAAAAAAATATAGTGAGATGAAATATAGTGATGATAAATTAATAAGCGAAAAATAAATAACGGATGATATGACTTCGGGAAGTGGAATGGGGTGAGTATTTAAGGGTAAAAAATGGTTTATCTTAATTTTCGCCAAACTACAGCTCCTATAGAAAAAAGTTCAATGGCAATATTGTAGGTAATAAATAGATCTACGACTTTTATTCACTTTTTTCACACTATTCTCGAAATTTATGTGATAAAATAAAAAAATCAAGTTATTGGTTTTTTATCTTTTACAAAAAATACTATAAGTTTTTGGCTTCAATAGTTATGGACCCTTATTTTTTTTTTTTTTTTATTGCGGAGAAATCGTAATGGATTATGGACCCTGGTGATTCTAACTAGATTAGGCTCATGTCCAGCAATTGACTTCCAATGATGAATTTTCAGTAAATCGAGTTTAAAATAATTTTCACTAACACATTGCTTGACTTGAAAATTAACATTGAGATGAAACGAGCATAAACGCATTTGCCCGCCTATCTTGCTCCATTTCTATACCTATTAGGCTTCAAATTTGCATAGAAAGGGCGCCCACTACCGGTTGAATTGCAGTTGGTATCATTACCTATGATTCAATAGGGAGACTTGAATACAAGATGTAGTTGATTGATATATTGTTTACGGTGACTGATCTAATAGCGTTCGATTTTGGTCAGGCAAATTCAAAGGATGAATTTAGATCTAGTTAGATTTAGATTCAGTATCTTGGTTTTTGTTGCCTTTACGAATGACATACGTGTGCCATAGTACCCACATTAGGAATCCACCTGAGTGAAAATTGATATATTCTGAAGTAAAAAAAAACAGCCCATTAGCAAAAAACAATATTTTTTCAGATTTTTTCAATATTTTTTTTGTTGTTGTTTTGTTAACTTGTCAAAGCAATATACATATATTTACCTACAATTTCTGTTTTAGATATATAATACCTAAACATCACGTCAGTTTGTTTGAAAAAATCGCTGATTGACGATAATCACCTATGTTTTAATAATATTGGCCACCTGTGAGTTGGACCCGCACTATATGTAATATATATTTTTTGTCAAACCGGCAACAGAAATACATCATCTGTGAAAATTTCATCTGTCTAGCTATCACGGTTCATGAGATACAGCCTGGCGACAGACAGGCGGACAGACGGCCAAACGGACAGAGGGAGAGATGGACAGCGGAGTCTTAATAACAAGGTTCCGTCTCGTTCATTGTTGTTTCTAGTTTATTGGATGCAATGAAATGTATTAATATTATTTTATTTATTTATAATAATAACATTTTTTTCAGAAGTAGCAACAAAAATATGACTGATCTCACGCAGAATGGTTATTTCTATCTAGTATTTGACTGTGTTTATGTCTCAAATCACCAGATTTTTTTAAATTTTACAATGCAAATAATACAAGTAATCATTGTGAAACATCATCATATTTTTATATGAACTCAAACAAATAATTATAATTATAACTGGTACTGGTAGCTAATACGCAGACCGTGTTCCTACTTGAATTAACCAATACATTCGATGATAACTGCTTACTGAGAGCCGAGTATTATTCCCAAGTTCATTCGTGATCAATTCTCGCGGAGATAAGGTTATTTGTCCCCCCGACTGTAATGTGTGATTTATTTGGCGATAACTGCATTATTAAAGCAACCGTACCGCCATCTATTGCAACGTTTAAGTGAATGTATTTACGCTTGAATAGTCTCAAATAAGAGCGGAAATTGTAGAGGCATTTTTTGCTACTTGTTTGTATGAGAACGAAGTAGCAAACGAGCATGCAGTCCACCTGATGTTAAGTGGTTACTCCCGCCTATGGATATCTGTAAGCAACTTCATATAGAACGGGGGTTCTCGATCACAGATGCGTTGCTTCTCCCGATGACTAAGGTCGCCTCATACATAAGTGAGCCGGCAACTACAACTATCCATCGAAACGCAAGAACTGCTTGACGCTAGAAATAGGTGTGGCGGTGGTACTTTCCAGGTTGAGCTCCATTTGTTCTACCTCCTGGTAAAGCTTCAAGTAAGATCAAGAATTGTACAGGTAACTT
>DWNE01010133.1:0-10499 GCA_018249875.1 Cecropterus toxeus
TGACCGATTCCCATGAAATTTTGTGAGCATATTGAGAAAGTCTGAGAAGCGGCCAACATCTATTCCTCCCCATATTCCCCCCCCCCATAGTGATAAGATTTGTCCACCCGTAACAGTTTTTTTTTTATTGTTAGACATTTTTTTAATTATGTCGCATTCAAATGCATACAACCCTAAATTTTTACCCTTTTATCACCAATCCCTGTTTTTTAATAGCCATTTTAGTAATTTAACCATTTTTCATCCCCGCTCGATAACTGATCAATCAATCATCCTTACACACTTACAGTAAGTTAGTTATTTTTTGTCTACACTAGAACTTACTTTGAAATAATTTATATGGCAAAACAACGTTTGCCGGGTTAGCTAGTTAGTTTATAAAATTAAACGTTATTAAATAATTTAAAGGTAAAGATTGTAGCGTAGAAAGACTTGGAATGCATCTGTTGCCTTTTGTATAAGACCTGTAGTGATTTTGATATCTGAAAGCACATTTTTTTCAAATAGCTAAACAAATATATTAATAGCAGTCATAGCATATATGTATATACCTACAATATTTTTGATTCAATTATAAAGACTGGTTTAACTAACGTGATTATAATTTTTGAGCTTTTAATATTCTCTGACGGAGAAGTTTGCTTGATTGCGTCAGTTCAATTTCCATTTGTTGTTCTTACTGGAACCTACGCCTCGACCAGAGGTTCTCAAGTATTTTATTTATGGGTCGCTTTAATACGTAACATACTTAACCTCTATTTTACAAGGATACATTGTTATTACGTATTTAGCTGTATAATAATATTTATATATTATATTATCTCGTGAATTTGAAAGTAAAACAATTTTATTTTAAGTAATTTTGTTGTGTTGACTTTGAATATGAATAATATGCAAATGTAGATACAGTGCACCTTCTTGAAAACTATTTATATTATTGTTTTGAATATATATAAATCCAACCGAATTGATAACCTCCTCCATTTTGAAGTCGGTTAAAAATTGGTTTTGAGATTTGACGATTGCAGGCCCTAGATTGAGTATATACTGAGCCAAGCCTTATATTTATCTAAGGGAAACTTCATCTAGTTTTGCTCCTTGTCGAACAAACGTGTTCAACACCAAAGCCTAATAAACATGCTCGACAATCCCGGTTCAAATGTAGAAATGTTCAATACAAATGTTAGGTTTAACTCACTTATCAAATTGGATCTCTGGTTCCAATTCTCAGTAAAATCTAGTCTTGGTCGTAACAATAACTGTTTAAGTTGAAGTATAAATAAATAGACTTATCTATTTTGTTATACCTAAATGTAAATGTAAGCATGCATGTGTGTGTAAATGTGTTGTTTATGTTAGGTCCTTAGAACTTAGAGTTTACTACGTTTTCTTAAAATAATCACCGTTCACGTTTTCGTCTATTACGTAGTTGTTAGCTTTTAAGAAACGTAGCACGTAAAACGTAATACTACGGGCACATTCGGAAAGCAAAAAAAAAAAAAACAGGCGTTCTATTTTCCTGTACGTACGTAACTGTTTGTTTTAGGAAAAACCGTATCCGTATTTGAAGTCAAAGGAATCTCGAAAGATGGCCATCGATAAATATGTAAGTAATTTAATTAATTGTAATAAGTAAAGTAATAAGTAAAAGGATTAATCTAACTTCTTAAAAAAAATCTTATTGTATGTTTAAAACTTCTTTTTATTAAAATTAATCAAACATATATTTTCATGTTAATAACAAATTAAAGCTTATTATTAAAAATTACTTCACTTGATTGTACATAAATATATTTTTGTATAATAGTAACTATTCATTATAAAATATGTTACTACCCCTATAGTTATTATAGTGTTATGTTAAATAAATGGCATATTCATTTATCTTAATGTTAATAAATACTTTGAAGTAATGATAAAATATAAAAAAACATAAAAATATTAATGAAACGTGAAAAGAAACGCACTGAAAAGTAAAAAGTCCTCCATGTATAGATTAGAGCGCTAGCGAATTACTCGTATTTTATCAACGGCGACATTTCTTTTTAGTAAGTTTAATTATTTTGCCATATTATCAGGCGTTGGGAATGCTCAATAATTATCAACAATATATTTAAATCAATACTATTTTTTTATAAATATTTAAATAGCAAAAAAGCATGTATTCCACCTCGAGAATAAAGTCTACTCCCGCCCATGGACATAATTATGTAATCAACTTCACATAGAAGGGCAGTTCTATCTGAAGGTATTCACAGATGTGTCGTGAGGACTTAGATCGCCTGCTACTTAGGTCAGCCAGCATCCACATCCTTCCAACGAACGTTACTTCACTCTAGATATTTACTAAAAAACTCATCAATATCCAAACAAAAGCAATCAATAAGTATATCTTCGTACACATGTATATACACAGTATACATACGCTCATACATGGATAGAGTTCCATAATGTTTATTTTAAAATAGTGTCATATTTTTATATTAATAATAAGAATTTAATACTGAACAATTTCTTGAAATTTATCCTTTGATTCACCAAACAACCTTTATATTTCATTTACCGACATTATCGGCATGAATGTGTCACGTCAATTGTGACAACTCGAAACTTTACAGTGCCCGTAAACTACGTAATGGTTACATCATTGTTGCAGAGTGAAAGGCTGAACATTCTTAAAGTAACAGGCAGGATGTAGTTAGAAAATCAAGCTTAATATTAAGTGGAAATGTCCTTCTTTGTTCTATATTCTTGTGAAATGGAATGTAATATGTCAATCGCTGGCTCTAATCTGGTCTGATCACGAACTCTTTGTTTGGTTTTGATTACATACACTAATGTTATACAGTGGTCGTTTTTTAATACATGATTATTTTAATACTAGCTTTTACTGGCGGCTCCGCTCGCTTCGGTCATATAAAGTATTCTATATGTTAATCAAGATCGTAAACTATATGTTCCAAGATTCAGCCATAACCGATCTGTAGTATTTACGTGAAAGAGTAACTCACAAACTTTTGGCTTTATGATACTGCTACGACGATATAAAAAACCCTTTCCGTTTGTGTACTTATAACTCTAGACCACTTTCATAATTATTTTCAAAACGGTATCTGGGTAGGTTCCAGTTAATATATTTAATTAGGTTAGTTACCTACCTGCAATTAGTTATCCATAAGTTGCGGCTTATCTATAACTTTTGAAAAAAATCGTACCGCCACGTATTTTTTTACGTGAGTTACGTACCGTTGTCAATGCACGTTTGCATGCGAAAAATAAGATAAAATTTGCAAAAGTCTTTAATTGCTTTTTAGCACTTAATACCTAGTACATCATTATGAAATTTTGAGCATAGCTAACAAACAGTAAACAAGGCGGATAGTTTCATTTAAAATTTGATTCCAATGAAGCTCAAAAGCGACATGGTAGTAACAATTGAGTCGATTATATAAAATTGTTTGCAACTTCAACGGTCATTAAGCTACATTACATTTTTTTCGCTTTTTATTTTAATCGACTTTTACTTTTAGGTTCCGGCTTAAAATAATCAATAACCCGTTTAATCTTATGGTTCCGGTTTGAAACGAATGAAATAGCCAGTATGAATTAACTCTGCATACGATGAAAATTATGTTTCATGCACATTGGTATTTGTAGATACACATTTGTAGATACCTACGTAAGCGACTCCGCCTGCACTTTCCTCCTACGTTTTACGTGGGTGATCACATTTTTCAAATATTTTTACATATAGTTTTTTTAATATTACTCGTATATTATACAGTGCCTTAGTAACTTTCGTAAAGTTTATTATTCAATAGTTGTTTCTTTGTATACTTTTCAAGTATTCATGAATAAAAAGGAATGATATATCTAAAGGTAAAACGAAATTAAATCTTTGTTTGAGGATTTTCAATAGATTGGGAAATTTTCACGATTTTTTTTGTTTTTTCACGTTACGTTATTTATAAATAAGGTATTTCATGAAAGCCGCGACTAAATCAGTCAAGCTTCTTTAAGATTAGCTCGACCAAAGCGTAAACTTAACGAGGTTCTGAGTTGGCAGTAACATAAATCACAGACAATTTAATTTTACTTATATGTATAGACTGTTAAGCTTTGCCGTGACCGGCCACAAGGGCACCTTGTTTAGTATTACTGTCACCACTGTTACTGGGAGGCTGGGGAAAATAAGGGTTCCAAATAGGGGTGTGACTTCGCTGGGCACAAATCGAGTTTTATATTAATCGATTTTATTTAAACGAAGAATCGATTTCCAAAATCAAAAAAATCGAAAAACAACAATCGAATAAAAAAAATCTACTTAAAAAAAAAACAAAATTATAAAATCGATTTTTCTATCACACAGTTAACCCCGAAATACTTTTTGTTCATTTAGTTGTCATTTTTTATGCAAAACATCACATATAAAAGGCACTAGGTGGCGTTGCAATTCTATTATAGAGATTCTACTATTATTATAGAGAACTAAATATTTTTTTATAAATTCAAAGCTTCGGCAAAAAAAAATAGAAAGTAAAATAAAAACCAGTTAATATAAAATCAATTATTTATGGTCAACAAACGATATATAAAAATCGAATGTTCTTAAAAAATAATCGATTTAATGAATAATCGATTCATTTTTCACATGCCTAGTTCCAAGTCGAACTTCGTCACTCCCACCTTGCTCCTGGTCAAGGCCATTTCGGATTTTGTGTGTAATAATTTATATTACTCCGGTACCCCGGTCCAATAATTTTTGGTAAGGATAATGCAGTTAGACATAATTGCATATGACTGTTGTTATTTGCGTTTAACCTTGGCTATGTTACATGAGTTCTAGTTTTGTAGCTCATCGTGGAATCAACAGTCTTATAAAAATGTTAAGATATTTGTTTACGTTGACTATTACTTACATTACAATCGTTTTGTTTATTAATCGATATGTTGTATAATACAAACATAGCTATTACCCGTGACTCCACCAGCTTCAATCATCCGCAATAAGGGGTTCTTAACCTATGTGTTACTCCAGGTATGTCCTATGTTTCACATGTTCATGAAAGATTGACAAGATTTCTGTTTTAATTCTATAATAAGTATAATTAATTATATCTTTATTATGCAATAATCCTAATATTGATTAATATTAAGATATTTGTTGTTGTCGTATTAATCACTGCTGATGTTATGTAACTTGTCAATTGAGATAATTAAGCAGATTTTATGAATGAAATCCGATGTTGACAGATAGCTCATATTAGATCTTTCATATAACAATATGTCGTGTTCAAGTAACATATTTAGCCTCTCATGAGCTGTATCTCATTAATCTGAGGTTCGCCACAGTTGCGTTGCTACTCTACAGGACGAATGTGGAATGCCTGTTTATGTATCTCTCTGAATATAATCTGTCTTATTACACACTTTAAATTTAGTACAGCTGCGCTAGGTGGTGTCTCCGGCGTCGAAGAGTTTCATCAACTTCAATTAATTTGAAGCCCTAACTATATAATAAAATTAATTGTCCAGGGTTTCTAGTATTTTAATAGTGTAAGAAGATTATGAAGCAAATAATATCTCTTCAATAATCTCTACTAATAAACGGAAAATTCCAGTACCTTCGCTGACTGAATAAAATTACTCTATTTACAAATAGATCACCACAAACAAGGCATTGCGTTCGTACGAGATGTTTTTGCACCACATTACCAATACAGCCTTCTATCTGTATAGAATACTTAGAAAATTATAAATACTAAACTCCTAAACGGCTTAACCAATTTTAATTTATTTTCTTGTTTTCGGTAGAGATATTATCGAATATTTTGATTTTAATAATATACTACCTTTCTGCCCGTTCGAGTCAAGTGCCAGGGTAAAAAGTATTTTATGTGTTAATCCAAGCCATATACTATCAAATTTCATTCAAATCTCATCAGTAGTTTTTGCGTGAAAGAGTTGTAAAGTATTAAAAACTTTAGAACTTACAGTATTATATTAGTTTAGTTTAGCAGTTTAGCTTACCAACATCTTTTATTGTTTCTAAAACAATATTTATTTATATATTCTTAAATTAATAGTTGATTTGTTTGCATTTAATTAAGTAATTTTCACAAACCTGAAGTATCAATTACCACTATAGATACGTAAGAAAGTTTGTAAAGCCTTAATGTCTTAAATTTTAATATTACCGAAAAATAATCAACCGAAGTAAAAGGCGCCTTTGTGTTAATCGAGATCAAGTTTGGATTCCAGATAACGTTCGTCAGGACGGAAATCGGTCGTGAATAATATGCAAATGGCGAGCCGTGAATAAATTATGTGCAGTCCTTTCGAAATGCATTACGTTGGTATGTTTATTAACTTTTACTTATCAGTCAGCTGATACAATAATTAAACTTGTACGACTCTGTACTGACATGCGCTCAGTTCAGACGACTTATTGTACTATTTACAATACATAATAGGTTTTGACCGCGTCTCTGTCCGCGTGTTATTTATATTTTTTTTGAAAGAAGTAGCAAACGAACATGCAGTCCACCCGATGGTAAGTGGTAACTGCCACCCATCTACATCTGTATGCAACCTTATATAGAACAGGGATTCTATCTGAAGATTATCACAGACGCGTTGCTACTCCCAAGAACTAAAATGGTCGCCTCATATATAAGTGAGCCGGCAAACACACCTGTCCACCGAAAGGCAAGAGCTTCATCACGTTATAAATAGGTGTGGCGGTGGTACTTCCCCAGTTGAACTATATTGGTACCACCTGCAAAGTTACCTGTTAGTTTATTATATTAAATAGTATCCTATATGCTAAGTGTGTGGAAGTTTCATTTTATTCCGTTGAGCCATTTTACGTCGAAGAGTAACAAAACATCTATCATTCTGCTCTTCACGTGTAATAATTCCACTTAAGACTAACATTGAACTGGTATATAGACGTATATTATTAGCGACCGTCAACTTATCAATAAACAAAATTGCTAAAAGCATTTTTAACTGACATACGTTCTCATATATATTTTTTGTCTAAAATATATTACACGACGGTGTGAGAGCGGCTGCTACATGAACTTGGTCTCAGACTTGTGGAATGTTGAACGCCTTCTAAAAAGAGTCAAGTGTGAAAGGCAACGTGTCACTAGGCACGGCTCGGGCAATATCAGCGAATGATTTGAATCAATCATAAATCCAGCTTTTACCATGTTTGCATATAGATGTTTCTGTCAATCTTCAGCTGACGTCAGTATAAGACATATTTTCCGCTGAGATCGATCTTCGGCCCATTTATAGACATAATTCACTTAATAAGTGGCAGAAATCAGTGTCCAAGGTTTTATTGCGGAAGTTATTTCAGTAGTACATGAGACATTTTTTATGCAGATCCTTATAGATTTCTTAGAAAACATTATTTTGTTATCTGGCGTGCATAGACCTAATTTGTATAATAAGGGCTGACGGAATATTATAGAGTAACCTTTTTTGCAAAACACCATAATAGATGTCTACAAACTTAATCATAATCCTTTTTTATATTTTATATAATCTTAAATAATAAATTGAATAGTTGACTGTTCTCGGTATCACACTCCTTTTAATGCGAGATTTCGGTTATATTTTTACGAGAAGTTTTTTGATGAGTTAACCTTAGGGCACGGTTCCTGTCGTGCATGCAGACGATCGCATGCATGTTGCACCGACACGCGTGCTTTTAACATCCTATCATTCTATACATACACAAACAGCATGCAAAGTACTCATATATGCGCTTGCAGGCGTAAACATGCGTGAAAGGAAAAACCCTTAATTCAACTAAATCTTTTGGATTGTATTATTGATATTTTGTTTACACTTGTCATTTTTTACCTTTAATGTAAAGCTATTATCAGGTGTCGGAGTATGGTCTTGCGGTTTGTATATTAGATACTTGCAACCTAGTTTGGCTAAACATTTAAAACCTAATATGACCTATGACATATGTAGGTGAATGAAACTGCTCGATACTTTGATGATGTATGTACGTATACGCCTCTGTTTTTAGATTAATACAATTAGGTATAGCTTAAAAATATACCAAGTAGGTTTAAAAGAAGGTTATGAATTTAGATAAAATATAGGTACCATTTAGAATTCTCATTATTTGTTATGAAAATTTCGTATATGATAATTTCACATAAGTATGTCTCCCTTACCACACCTTTCAGGCCAGAACACAACCACGCTTACCACTGCTCATTAGACAAAAATAGGCGTGGCGGTGGTGCCTCAGCCAAAAAGGCAAACTAGAATGAGTTCTACCACCTTTAAATTGGGTGGATGTGGATTAATCGGTCGTATACACCTTTGAAAATGTTTATTTAAAGAACTTAAAAGCAAGTGATAATTTTTAATACTAACATACCTATGTTATATATATGTAACTCTTCTTCCGCATTGAACTATTTTGCTACTACTGCTTCCATTGACATTCTTATTAATTTTGTTACAGATTTATATGCGATGCAAGGTATCCATGTTTTTGATACGTGATATGTTGCGAGTAAATAACATTTATGTTAATTCCGAAATAATGTATAACTTTATAAATGTAAATTGTTACTTTGTATGCATGAAGTTCTGTTTTGAAGCAAATGGCAGACATTCATTACTCACGAGAAAATACAGCTGTCAATAGATAATAATAATATAGAATAGAGTGAACCAGTCCTCTGTTATAGTAATTCATAAAATACTTAAAAATGCTTCTTTTTATTTTTTAAATCTAAAAATATTAATTTGCGTTAAATTTATAGTAGCAGTATTATCTGCAAAACCTTTGATATAGAAGTCACAAATTATTGCAAAGCAATACAATGCAAAAGTGTTTATATTGGTTTACATATTCATTGCATTACGATTATAGCTTTAATAGAATATAGGTTTAAGGGTTTGGGGATCCGGGTTTTTTAAAACTGTGCACGTAACTTTGTTCTTTCGACGAGTGTGTAATTCTGGTTTTTTCAAAAAAAAAATGCGTTTTATCAATTAATTAAGTATCATTTGTTTAAACGGAAAAGAAAATATCGTGTGGAAATTAAAATGTGTGAGACTTTTGTAAAAACCTAGACCTAGTTAATTTTGCACATATAAGGGACCATTGCTAAGGTATATAAAACTTGTTTATTTTTTGTTTTTCTAAGAAGTTTTATCGTCACCTTATTAAAAATAAAACAATAACTACTAGCTATTAACTAGATATGCAGGCTTTTATTAAGCATTTTATGACTCCTACTTCATATTAAATATATAAAGAATTAAATAGAAACACACAGATTTTTCTTTACATTTCGGAATGAATTGGCACAAATATCTTAAAATATTTTTGTCATTTAGTTTTGTACGGTTATATAAAGAGGATTTTACATCGCCTTATATAAGTGAGAAAAAACTAGTACACTTCAACTATTGGTTACAAGTTCAAGTTAATTACATTATTAACCTTATAAACTTGTTCCTTTTAAAGCAATGTGTCCAAATAAAATTCAATAGATATTCAAGTAGTGCTTAAGAAATAATTAACCTTGACGGCTGCCCGCAGCCATTCTGCAAATAAATCATTGCTGTGTCCATATCATATATCAAATTAATAATAGACTTTTAACTATAAGGTAAACATAATTGGGGCAAAAAAACTCGTCTAACCTAACAGAAAATTAAAATACAAATTGTGATTATGGCCAAGAAAATAATGTACTGCACGTATAATATATGTGCAGTATATTATTTGCTATCAGCGCAAAAGTGGTGTAAGCCACAATTTTTTATGATTTTAGTTTTAGTGCAAAATACAAAATATAAACATCCATTAATTACTCCTTAGTGCATTATTGGGGGTTGGTTGTTATCAATGTAATCCCCAAAAATGCACTTACGAGGAATAAATTAATTATTTATTATACATTTAGTATTTTACACCAAAACTGCAATCATAAAAAATGTGGCTTACACCACTTTTGCGCTGATAGTCTCATATGGTTCATAAAGGTTATGTTATCACTGATATCAATAATGACTGGATATTTTTTTCATAATATTGATTTTTTAATACATAATGGGATGCCTTTTATGTGCGTTTATTTCCACGTTTTGTTTAAAATCACTACTAAGTAATTGTGGTTTTAGTTGTTACTTATGTAGAGGAACTGTTTTTAAGTAATAAGTATAAGTATGCTGTATGAAAAATGAAGTGTGCTTGTAGATATTGTAAAAATAAAGTTTATTGTTAAAAAACGTTTAGTAAGTTTCGTTAAACAAGTAAAGAAATTTCGACAAGATAAATACAATAGTGCGAACTTAAAAAGTACTTTATTTTCTTTAAGATTCTATGTTTAGGTACAGAATATCAAATATATATTACTTTTACTTAATACAGCCTACCCATTTTAGAGATAACGATAGTTTTAAAAAATATACGTCATATTTCACTAAACAAACACAAACTACAGGCG
>DWNE01010134.1:0-10498 GCA_018249875.1 Cecropterus toxeus
AAAACTCAATAAAATTAAATTATGATGATTATTATTTGAATTAATTTTAATTTTCCTATTTATTCTAAATGTAGATTTTATTAAATTGTTCAACTTCAATAGTCATATACCCGGAAAACATAAATATACTATAATTATTGATTATTTGAATTATTATTATAAAACAAATTTTGATTTTTTAAAATATCAGTAAAAATATATTCAAAAACCGTATAACGCGAGTTCCCGTAAAATTAAAATATTTAGGCACTATTGAAAACTGTAAATGAATAAAACATTACGTAACATTTTTATTCAAGCACACCATGATGTCACCCATTTTGAACGTTGGAAACAAAAGGGAAAATTAACATGGTTAATTGCCGTCATACCTGAAACCAATCGTCGGGCGATAAATCGCGAGTATGGTACTTCCATCTCCGCCGCTGTGGAATTTGGCTAACACGTACCTTTTCACCATATGTTGACCCTGACAATAAACCTCACTATTCATTATCAAAATGGGTTAACTAACAAATAAACACAATTAAAATTTAATCCTATCAAAGTGAAATATAACTTATTTTATGAAGAACCTACCGACGTTTAAGTCGTTTCGATTTGCGCCGTGTATAACTCGTCGGCTATCGCCGTCCCCTTCTATAGTTAGTGTTGTTTTATCGCTCGCTCGCTCTAACGATCATTCAGTTTTAAGTGCACAGGTGCATGCTAGTTCCGTCTCGCTCGCACCGCTTGTTTATGTCGCTCGCGTCTCGCGGAGCCTCGGCCGGGTCAGTCTCCGGGTGCGTGCGATGAGCGGACGACGTTACCGTTTTTTGAATTTCGAACTTTATTAGAAAGTGATTTTGAATTTTGTATGTTTTGTTTTTTTTTTCTCTGTGTTCCTCATCGCGAGTGGCATTGACTTTGTGTAGTGGTGTAATAAATTACAAGTGTTGTGTTCGGTGTATGTGGCATGCGCCGCTCTTGGTGTTCATATGCTCCTAGTGTTTGGATGTATGATGCCCTTATTGTGTTCTGTGGCACACGACCGGCTGGCTAGTTCCCCGTAAATGGTATTGTTTGCAACTTTTAGTATGCATTTGTGTTGTGTACTTTCGAATTCAATTTTAGTCTTTCGTTGGATTGGTCGCTCGTCAAAGAATTTAGGCGAAAATCATCACTATCGAAATGTTCGTAAATTAGTTTATTTTACCAGGATGACATAGATAGGAGGTGGCCAAATAAATACAAATTAAACAATGACTAACAAATCATATTTTCAGTTAAAATATTATTTATAAAATAATCGCAACCAAGACACGTTTTAGCTATAATTAAAAATGAATATAAACTTATCAACAAGCGTGTCCTTCAGTTTTATGATAGTGAGCGATCGTGTGAAGCATATATAATTATAAATGTATTAATATTAACTGATTTATGTAAAGTTTACATAAGTTGAAGTATAATAGTTGGTTGAAAGATGAATGAAAGCAACGCGAAGGAACATGCGTGATGCATGCCTGCTAATTTTGCTGAAAAATGTTATCGTATATAATATATCTTCTAACTTATATTGAGTTCAATCACTAACTTATATTGAGTTAAATCAACGTGATGGACCATGGCTTAAACTCTTATCCCTCTGATAGGAAACTGGGAGTACATATCAGTCAGTGTTGCCAATTTATGAAAATGAAAAAAAAGCTTAATAAGTAGTCAAAAATGTACAAGGTGCAAAAGGTGATCTTGCTTTTCGTTAATTTGACGACGAAATAAACGTTGCTAGGTGATGTAATCGGGATATAATCGTTAATTTTATCCCCCTAAAACAATTCTCCCCCTCCCCTAAAAACCACCCCAAAATGAAAAAAAAAAACCTAAATTTAAGAGAAAACCCCCAAACTTGACAACACTGTAAGGCAGTGTGCATATAAATCGCTGTACCTTCACTTTGACGAAGGTATCTAAGAGGTCGCTCTTAAGCAATTGACCGATGACCCTTGGAAGACAGCGGGAAGCCGCTGGATTTAGAAGGAGCAAGTCCAGTTGGAAAGGCGCCTATATAATATAAATATTATTATATAAGTCAAAGGTTCAGATCCAAGAAAGGATCTCAGTCATGCAGTTATTCTTATTCCTTATTCGATTCCCGACAGACAGAGCTTAGATTCTGTTCTGGGTCTGGGTCTTTGTATATTCGTATTTGTGTGCCCATGGTACCCACGGTACATATCCTAGTCTGGGTCTATGACTGTAGAAAGCGTAATACTGATGGATGATTTGTTCTTCAGCCCTGCCGTATATATTATGTGATAAAAGTCACAGCATTAATATAGTCATTATGTGTAAAATTATCTTATCTATAATGTACTATATGTACATACTGCATTCCCACGAAATATATGACCTGTTGAGGCATTGGTTGTGGGCGTTGGTAGATAAGTACCCACTTAAGCCTCTCCTTAAAAATTTGTTACTCAAGAATCTCGGGTGTTTCCCTGGGTAGTGTTCGTAATTTCAAGAAGTCATATACCATATAAACTAGGGTAAATTACGCAATGACATGGGGCTCTTAGAAAGGTGCAAAAAGAGCTCTTCTTCAAAGCCGGCGTTGCATTGGTGACTCCTCTGGTGTTGCAAATGTACATAGGCGACGTTGAATACTTTCTATCAGGTAGCCCGTATGCCTTATCCTTAGGTACAGTTAGGAAATTCGAGATAAACAGTGTATTAAAACGCTCTTTATATTCAATCACATTCCACAATCAGGAATAATTATAGCAACTTTAGGAAGATAAAGGCCATCATATCAATTATAGTCCTTGAACTATAGTGTTCATTCAACTGTAGTTAGATTGTAGACCATAAAACCTCCTGGCTACTTTATAATAGATAGTGCAGTGACCAATGACTGTATGACTCAATAAGTTTGCCGAGTAAGCTCTGCCTAGTGATTTCCATTGATGCGTGATCTAATTATCCTAATAGGCGTTAGAAGCTTCTACGTCAGAAATAGTAGGCACGGAGTATGTTTCTAATTATAAAACTATAATAAAACGTGGATTATGTTTATGCGCACTATGTGGGCTTAAATTCTAAAATAATGTTGTCTACTGGTTTACTACTCAAGTGAATAGACCGAAAGCTATTCTTTTGGTCTATTTAGTTGACTCAGCACCTAGTAACATCTTTCTTTTTATTTATGTCACGATTATTTTTCCTTTGATTAAGCAACTTTATATCTTTTCATTTAGTTTTCTTTTAAATTTTTCATCTTTTCGATAAAAGTATACGTACCAACATATTCCGCTCGCTTTTATCACATTCAGTGTTCTCCACCAGTAGCCAGGCAATTTTGGTACCTCCAACTTTTTGACGAGGTTTTTTTCGCTTCGTTAAACTTCAAAACTTTAAACGGTCTTCTCATTTGGCGATCAAAAAAAGGTCTTCTCTGAATAATTATATTATGAGCAACGTCTCCTCAACATATTTTACACCTATATCGGCCAATGTAGAATTATCGTACAATTAAAATGGATTATCGTACTTCGTCCGTTAGTACATGAAATTATCGTACATGTTCGATAATTATCGTACGGTTCCGAACACTGATTACATTTACCAAGGTAATGAGTGTCCTATGTGTTAATCCAGGTCAAATTATCTGTGTGTCAAATTTCAGCAAATTCCAACCAGTAGTTTTTGCGTGAATACATACATACATCCTTACAAACTTTCGCAATAATAATAGCAAGGTGACAAAAGATCTTCTGAAGTAGTCTTCGCCGAACTGTAATGCATTTATTGTCTTTCTAAACCCAACTGCCTGTTTTATACTTTGAGCAATGATCATACTTCTCGATAAGGAGTTCAAGTATAATGTATTCTCGGTAGGTCTGTGAGCTGAATTGATAAAGAGAATAAATCAACGAGTTATTGTTAACTGTTTTTATACATAAACTCTTTTCAATTGTTGATAAGTTCGTAAGAATGTGATTGACACATGAACGGCCGGCTTCCTTATCAGAATAAAACTGGGAATATACGCAGAGTTGGTTTTTCCTATAAATAAATTCCATCTTATTTTATGTTATACGCCCATTGGGGTTTCTTGAAACAATTGCATCTAACTTTGAAACTGTTTGGTATTTAGAAATAACGGTAATGAATTTAATCAAAGATCAAAGAAAGATGATTCTCGGCGTGGGAGGTCAAGATCCGTACCACCAGACGATTATTCTTTCATTAATCTTATTGTTGTATCACGGAATGTGTTTAACGGAAGTAAGGGTATGTATCCGTTTATTTCATAAAATCATTGTAATAGAATGGACATTAAAAAATCTGATTATCAACTTTCAGATTTGACGCATTTTCATTTTCAATGATTTGTTTATCCAAAATATCCTTATCCAACGAATTTAATATCATTGATTTCGTCAGATTTTTGATTTGATCGTTTATAAAATGTCTCGTCAAATAGTGTAATGATACATATTGTACGTAACTGTAAAACTTCGCGTGCAATTATAATACGTTTTATTATGTCGTGTACAAAACCCTCAAGTTCATAATAGGATATTTCTCAATGGGATTATCCTTCGCCACTGAATCACCGTCTATGATGACGTCTATTTTCATAGCGACATTAACTATCTGGACAACAATAACACATCATCGTCGGCTCAGAAGTCTGAAACAGGCGACTGTGACGCATCGAAAACCGCAGGCGAATTCTAGTGAAGTCTTGCTAAGTCAGGCATTGTGGAAATGCAGTTTGCATTGACCATTTATTGTAGAACCCTAAGGTAGTTTTGGTGCATTATAAATCCTCCATCCTTCAGGACTTATTGGTTATTTAATCCAAGGAAAAAAAAATAATGTGGCACAACCTACTCTGATGGCGCCACCATTGTATCTAATATTTGCTTTATAACAGAAACAGTCAAGAGCTGTTAAGTTCTAAGGGCGTGGCAAGAGAGACACAGGACAATCCATCTTAATGTCCAAGGTCAGAAACAGATCTCAAGCTGACCTGAAATACTGCTTCAATTCGGTCTATTTGCTCATTACAATGCGCCTATGATCACTTACCGCCAAGTGGAGAGATATCTCGTTTGTTTCTACAATTGCGTTCAAGAAATCAAAATTGATTTGATATATCGTCGATGTGTATATCAAGTATCAAAAATGTCTTCGCTTATTTTCGAAAATCATCAAAGCTGTTTTATGAATCGTCTTCATGTACCAAATCGTTCATAACTCAAACAATGCGTTTAACATTGCCGTCATTAAATCGTTCGGACCACAGTACGGCGGTCCACGAACGTTACGTTACAGCGCAAGCACATGATCTCATACTTTATTTATGTTTCGCCGTAAAGTTGGCGATACGGGCGTCGAATGCGGCGCATGCGGTACGGACGTGCCGATTGTTTGGTTCTTTACGGTTTTTTTTTACCAAACGTTGGAAATGTTGGTGTGCTAAGTTTGATTACATTACATATTTGCGATTTTTATTTGCCAGAAAATTATCATTCATGTAATGTTTCCTTTTTAGACGTACGATGTAGATCCTAAATAGTACCTACTTACTGTCTTCCCGTTGATGTCGTATGAGACGATTATGATACTTATCTAGAAGATGCTAGTCTTCCTGCGACATTATTTATCTAGTGTCACCAACCCACAAAGCATAGTCAAGCTTAGTGTCCTGTCGCTTCTCATACGGGGTTAATTTAATTAAGTTATCTACTCACGATAAATTAATATCTCGTCTTGGTTGATGGTTCATATCTTTATCAAATAATACTTTGTGAAAACGTTATTTGCTAGCAATCAATGTTGTTAGTAAAAATACTACCTTTAAAGATTATTTGTCTTGACACGTGTCAAGGGAATAATCTCTTGACATGACAAACAATAAGGATCATCTAATGAAAAACAATAAGGAAATTTGCTTTCTGTATATGCCCCACAATAAGTTCACTCACCCTTATCTTAATCGGGAAAAGGATGGTCATAAACGTCGTTAAAGCTGGGGCTTATAATAACGTATAGGTAGTAACTATCCGGGCTCATCACGAATTCGTGTCAGCATCTAAAATGGAAATTAGAAACGAGAACGCACCAACAGTCCTACATATTATATCGTAGTTCAGGAATGCATCAATGGGAGCCACTCGTGGCTTCCTATCGACCTACGTTTCATGTACCGTTAGAGTTACACTTAAAACAGGATCTTATCAAAGTCCCCGCTTGATGGAACGCCGTAATTATACTCGACAATACCTACTTGTGGGTGATCTGTCACGTACTATCTCTTTTAAGTTATTATCGAGGGCGCCTTTGGTCCTAGTTATGTTGTGAGTCAGGCATTTCAAATTGTCGTTCTTACGCCGGAATTCTCAATACACTTGAAATTGTTGGAGTCGATCTTTTGCTTTACGTCAAAACTGTTTCCAAGGTCCTGAAGTATCGTTATGGATTTGAGATAGGTGATGTCGGTCTTGAAGAGCATCATTCCCAAAGCGGTGGATGTGACAACTAAACGACAACATCCAGAAAGGGCAACAGTGTTACAATGTAACAGCTATATATATTTTTTATCTTATGCAAACTAGCGTGCAGTCCACCTGATGGTAAGTGGCTACTATCGCCCATTGACATCTGTAAGCAATTTAGAACATTTAGAACAGAACGGTTCTATCTGAAGTCAATCATAGTTGTGGTTGCTGTGACTCTTGGCAAATCCCTTCATTAAATCCATTATTGAATGGGTCTCAAATGGTTAACGGATGGATTGTTTTCTTTGAGACTTTTAAACACATATTTTATACTTTTCGTTAACGTATTACCTACTGCCCATAATGACTGATCAAATCTTTACAGTAATAGAAATGTTGTTTTACAGTTAAAAATTATTAGAAAGTGTTCTGAATATAACCGAGCTAGGAATTCAGATCCATTTAAACCTATGTGATATGTACCAGACGCACATTTTAAATAGGCCAATGAAATGTGAGATCTTATTTATTACGTGTCTACGCTGCTATTGGTGGATGTTTGTGTTTGTAACATATCTTGTAGCTAATGGATCAGAAAAAAACACGAACTAAATATCATTTTTTGGACGAAAGAATTACAATTATGACATTCATATTTTCGTAGACTTTTTCTTGAGGCAATATAAATTTCGAAATATTGAAATGTTAACTTTTTTCATATATTTTCATAATGAAAATTTGGGACGTTTTGTTGAATTTAAGTTGGTTTGGTTGAATTTAATACTTCCATTTGATTATTTTTATTCTGTATTTCCAGTACATTCGCTTCGTCTTCGTGTCATTTAATAATACCGGATAGCTTATCTTCTGGCCTTTTAATGTTAAATGTCCCTGTATTAAATTTAATATTTATGTATTGGAATACTTAATATATTTCGACCTTCCCGTGATTATCCTTAACCTTCTCTATGAGATCAATATTATTTTCCTTGTTATGTTAGGATACGTAGTAGTTTAGATTACTACTTTTTTCAAACTATAGTTTTTAGGCTATTTATAAAAGTAGTACCTTTTATAAGAATCAGTTATTCTATTTATCCCAATATTTTTTCCATATACTGAAGAACTTAGTAGCTTGGGTGGGCACATGCAGAAATACAATTTAGAATTTTTCTTGAACCCATATGTTATATTTATATATATTATATTAGCTACTAGATGACGTAGTGCTTTTTTGGACCACTGACAGAATTACAATATGAGATAACAATATGGATACTTAAGTTTGTAGTGCTAACATGTTATTCCACATACAAGTAGTCACAGCATGCAATATGGTACAATTGTACGATATTTGATATAAAATAAAAATAATTAATAAAGGTCAATCGCAGGTTTAGTTATAACTAAGTACAAGTTAGCGTTACAAACCTTAGTCCGTGATTGTAAGCAGTTTCATCGAAAAGTCAGCCTTTTAAATGATCAAGTTCACCAATTTCCCGTTTACATACGTCGTGCAAGCATAAGCAATTCCAAATCGTCTATTCTAAACATGCAGTTCCACAAACAATTTCAATACTTAGCTAAGGCGATGTGTCACGGCTATCATTCGTTGAGATGAGGTCACCCCCGCGGCGACATGTGCTCAGCGGTCGTGCTAATTTGCCGATCCGACTATGGGAGTTCGGGATGAATTCGCTAGGCTATTTTTAACCCCTTCAACCTCCTGTTGTATTCAAATAAAAATACGACGATCCTTTGGCACGTTTCTGATCCTGTGATGTTGCGATTATTTTTTGTACATTGCAGTGATTTGTCGATGAAAGACTTTTTTTAGTCCTACTTTGTTCCATTTTCTATTCATACAGTCTAAAGACTTTTCCCTTCTTCATTTTATTCACTTGTTTCAATTTGTTTATTGATATTTATTACTGTCTCATTTTCATTTTTAAATAATTCACTCTCATCATTTATTTTTATTCTTTCTTTGCAATTTTTATTTATTTCTGTGTTTATACTTTTCTTTATTGTTTGATGAATATGTACTCCCGTATTTCGAAGCTCCATTATATGGTTACACTATTTACCGGTACAAGGCAAGCCAAGATAAGTTTTTCCTGGACCGCTCAAAATAGATACATTTATCCAATTGACTCTCAATGTCAAATTGTGTGTGGGTGGCGAGACAATACAGGTAATCTGTGTTAATATTATGCATATTTCGACACGAGACACTAGAATAATGACTGGAATTCTATTCAGTTCACAAAGATACAAGACGTTTTCAATCTACTACGAAATGATATATTTTGAGATACTACTACTACTTACTTTAAAATTAATATTTTCGCTAGTAGGTATTGTTCAGACAAGACACACTTCTAGTCGCATACATAAGTAACATCAGTTATAGAGGTCTTATGTAAATCCGCGTCTACTAATATTATTTATGTAAATATATCTTACGCTTATTCAAGTTAATCATCAGCTTACCTTTGCCAAAAAAAAACAAAGATTTTGATCCCTTATCCAAGGGTCACGAAACATTCACTTGAAGCGTCAGTGTTAAGTATTAAAAACAAATGTATGTGATCGATATTGTAAGGCCACGAAATATCGCGAATTATAACAAATTTTACTGTAATTCGCACGACTTTGACGCTTGGCTTTGCTCGTTACCTTCGTGTTAGGATTTATTTTTAGCATCAAGCCCCCTAACAATTATTACATAATTCTAAGAAAACTTAATTTTGTTAGAGAAACATTCGTTAGAGCTCTTTTCTAAATTTACCTTGAACCCGAGTCGGGTTCGTTAGGAAGTTTAGTGTATCCGGAGCAATTATCCTCCCTTCTCACCTTTCCTTAAAGACTCTAAATGAGTTGACAACATCTGTTAGTATTGCATAGTCTTGTTTTTGTAAACGTCTGTTTTTTGATGTCAGTTCAGAACTTACAAAAATGTCTGGTCTTATTTTTCACAGGCTTGAAAAAAAGAGGTGGTTTATAACTTGGCAGTATTTTTTATTTCCTGTTTAATTGTTTTGTTTAATACTAGAAACAAATGATTAAAACTTATTTTCTCTTGCGTTTGGGGCCAAAATAGTCTCTGTCAAGACGCCTTTCCAGTTGATAACTAATTTGATAGTCTAAGATAACACAAAGTCAGTCTTAAATTTTAAAGGGCGAAAACATTTTAAGACATGCCTCTTTTTTGGGATGTGTTTGATAAAATAGTTTTTTACGTCAACCTGAATAGTACTTCAGTAATGGCATTGACCCTAATAATACTTTAAAAAGTTACATGATCGATCTCTAAAGATTTTTTTTAATTTGCGTTACTTTTAAATGACATAACTTTAAGAGTTTTTACAATATCACGAATAAATGATGCAATGATTTGCATCAACGAAATTTTCCAATACTAAAAACAGACATGCAATTATTTCTCACCGGCATGTTTGTGTTATTTGCTAAATACGTGAGTCTGGCTGACAACAAAGAAACAACTGCTGCGTGCATTCCTTTTAAAGAGTAAAGAATTGTACCGGTTCAAACATGTAAACAGTCATGTGCGTCAACGATATCGCTTATGGAACTAAAACATATGTTTCGTCCTTAAAAGATCCATTACTGAAATATGTTTCCGCGTTGTTATGGATTTTATTGTTTATATGGAAATATATAATACAATAAGTGGTCGTATGAGTATAAGTAAAGATTTACAGAACTGAGAACTAAGAGAAGTGTACGAAAAAATTGCAAAGTAAAAATCGAACAGATAGCAAATACACCTGACGCCGTAGTAATTGGTGCGTTCATAGCACAGACAACCTATCCCCGAGACATGTAATGTAAGACGCTAAATTCTGCATTGCATATGAGCAAATGCTCCTATACGTTTAAACACGAGCGATACCCCGTTTAGTAGTTACCAGGAAACAGAACTAACGGTACGTCCTTAGCGCTTAAAATAAATTAACAAAACTACTTTAAAAAAAGCCTAATTG
>DWNE01010135.1:0-10498 GCA_018249875.1 Cecropterus toxeus
TCAGATGCCATTTTTAGAAATTATATAGCCTATGACTCTCTGCAAACTGAGCCGATTCTAATGATATGTCACACGTCATAATCCGTCAAGCCGTTTGGGCTGTAGCGCGTGCCAAAGGACATACATACATACAAACATACATACGTATAAACATACATAGTTAAAGAGCATTACGCCGAATACGTTTTCAATTACTTAAAAGTTTAATGTTCCTGTTAATCGTTTCGGTTAGATAGATATATGTTCCACATGGGAGTTCTTATACATCCTCAATTAATCTTATAATTCTGGAAACCATTATTTTCAAGCATACGACAAATAATAGTAATGACTGTTGATTTTCCGATATGCACAAATTCAATATTTTGAAAAATACGAAAATTCGATAAAGAACATTGATTATCATATGATTCCGGGTGGACGGATGGTTAACCATATGAGGTTGCGTTCCGATCCGGCGGTAGTGTAAAAAGAATTGTAACTGACAATTTCTAAGTGCCCCCGTAGGCCTATGCAAAATAAAGACATTTTATTTCATTTCATTCTGTAAATTCTCGCAATATTCAAGGAATTATAAACTAGATGTACAATAGATAAATTATGTTTGTGTACACATCACAAACACAATCAAGCCGTTCGGGCTGTAGCGCATGCCAAATAAATGGAAAACATAGGTAGGTATAGTATGTACTACATACGCTTCAAAACATTAACCTCGTTCTGACGCAGTCGGATGATAAAGCAATGATAACTTAGTGGTAAAAATCAGCGTTTTATGAGGCGGAGAGGGGTCGGGAAATTAAAACTCACACATCTAATTCGTTCGTCGTTATTAATGTATTAGTAATTAAATATCACTTGCTTGGATGAACGAAAACATCGTATCGTAAGGAAGCCACTATTAGCCGTACGCAACAGGGGAACAATAATTGGTAGAAGGCTAATGAAAAGTTCTTGAGTATGAAAGCAGATTTCATCACTTTTTTGTAATAAAGAAACTAGTGTTTTGCCAGAATAAAAAATAATAAACTCAATATAAAATAACATTACACCATACGCCAAAAAAACAAAAACATGCCTGTAATTAAGAAATGACATTAAAGTTTGTTAAAATGAATACGGCAAAGCACTATTGTTGCATTTCGACCACTACTATTTCTACACCTATCTCCCAATCATCGCAGGATTTGAACCTCAGACCCCATAAAAAGGCTGAAATTCCTGTAATACCACTATTCTCTTTGTATCTTTTGATACTGAAAATTAAATTCTACGTAAATTATTAACTGGTTTCGCAATAACAAAAGTACTTCGCGTTTGAATTTAAATATGTTACTCCTTGGGGAACTGGCGCTTGGACTATTTTATGAGGTCAGATAAGTATCGGGACTGGTTGATTTCGACCATTCGCTACCTATTATTAATGGGTGTGGAATTAGAACAATTGCTTTAAGGGTATGAGCTGAAAGACACATTTGTGGGTAATACCCTTATCGTTAACTAGCTGAGCCACGCAGTTTCACTCGCGTTTATCAGAGAACAATCTATTAACAAACAAACATAGCTTGATATAATGTAGCCTAAAGCCTTCCTCGATAAATTTACTATTCAAAACAAAAAATATTTTGCAATTCGAACCGGTAGTTTCTGAGATTAGCGCGTTCAACCAAACAACTTCTACTTCTTTATAATATTAGTATAGATAAATAAAAAACGCTTTCTACGCTCAAAGCCCCACTCTAGGATTTTCTTCTGTGTCGTGGGGGCATGGACACACAAAGACAAATACACAATCATCCAGACCCAGAACAGAAATCTAAATTCAGATGTCTGTCTGGCCGGGTATCGAATCCGGAACCCGCTGCGTGTCAGGCCGGTATGGTGACCGCTTCGCCACGCGGCTCGTCATCATAATAATATATATACTTACTTTTTATCTTGGCACACACACCGGCAGCGGGATGCAGAGGATAAACACCTCTATCCAGAAAGACATAGGAAAAATTAGATTAGATTATAAAATAGAAAAAAATACATGTTTTTTACCCGACTGAAACAGTTAGAAGGTGATGCTTTTAGTAGTATGTATATATGGCCATTTCGATAGTAACAAATCCAGTAATGTTTGTTTATGAATACGTAAAACATAAAAAAAAAACAACTTAATATTCGCAACCATATTATTCGCAAACATTTATACCTCTATAATTTATATTGTTTAATAATACGAAAAGATATTTTTCTATCAGATTGAAGTAGCATACGAGCATGCAGTCCATCTGATGGTAAGTGATTACTGCCGCCCATGGACACCTGTAAGCAACTTCATATAAAGCAGGGGTTCCATCTGAAGTCGATCACAGATGCGCTGCTGCTCACGAGGTCTGAGATGATCGCCTCATATATAAATGAGCGGACAACCACACCCTTTCAACAAAATGAAAGAATTGCTTTACGCTAGAAATAAATATAATAATAATAAAAATAATGAACAATATGATTGTAACGCATATATTTATTTTACCTGTTGGTAAATTAACATTAGTTACTAAAACATAAACGCAACAAACAAATAGTTTAACATTAGTACACACAAAGTTCAATTACAGTAAAGTTGTATAATTTAGACGAGTATTTTCAATTTTCTAAAGTTACTCGCACAATATTACTAATTGGTTTCATTGTGGAGCGGTGCGTATTGTTACAGAAATGTATATTTTGGTCATTATTATAATTAATTGTGGAATGTTACATTATGAATACATATTTAATCTTTAACTGACCCGACAGAGTATTTCGTCATAGCAATAAATTGGGAATTCGAATTGGTAATACTCACTTGTATATCAAACGCCATGTGGAAAGTTATATTGTCGCAACTAAAACTAGTCTTAATCTTTTTTATAACGACTTTCTTCTGAAAATAACAAATACAAAAAAATATGACTAACGGAAATAGCTATTCATTAATATATAAGTATATATACCTATAATACATTACACTGGCTTGTGTTGTTTTATAAGAATTTTATTATTATTATTAAAAGCTTTTATTTATCTTGCAATGTTTGTATGTTTGGGTCTAATGCAAGCTGAATTTAACCCACTTCTCAGTGCCCGATTGAGCTAAAATTTAAAATACACATTAAGTTCTGATGACAATGCAATTATATGAAATCAATATTTTTGTATGGGGAATACATATTTTTTCCAACCTATCCAACATGGATATCAGGTGAAAGAGCTTAATTTGTAGAATTAAGCTAGTTTAGATTATTGAACAGTACGGAAAAAAGCTTCTTTTTAAAAATACTTTTTATATTAATTTATTGTTTTTACACTTATAATTCCAGTGACACGCAAGCGAAATAACATAAAGTGTATAGTCGTATAAATGTTTGTATATCCTTATTGCTGACTTAAGAGATCGGTTCAATTAGATCTAGATTTAATATCACACCAGTACAATGTTGAGTATTTGATAGAGCAGCCATTTTTTAAACACAGAAGCTGTAAAAGAATCTTCACAAGATTCATCTCTTCACAAATTAACTTCTTTGTCGTTTTTTCATTGCAACTTTATGTGTTATTCTCCTCCAGGTTTCCAGTTTTCAAGTTTATTTTACTTTATAATGTCATCAGTTTTTTTTCCTAAAGGCAGTCGCTATGGGGAGCCACAATATGAGATAATCGGCCGTGAGATACCTTTCAACCACCACCTTGTCGAGGTGATCTAATTGTCGGCGGGCTATATGACCAAAATAGCCGAGAATCCTCTGGTAACTTGTAGATGGTCACAAAATAAGTAAGACTTTGATCTATTATTTACCAACACGCACGTCCATTGTTTTCAGTGTAAATAAAGTACGGAAGAAGTTGTTACGCAGAGAAATTAGCGGAAAGTAATAAAAGCGCTCGCGGGCAAACGTTATGACAGAAACAAGGTAATTCTGATTTATGGGCGCCAGTTATTGGATGTTCAGTGAATTGTTGGGAACAGGCGCAGAAGCATCGTAAATATTACTTTTACTATGTGATGTATAGGCTCACTTGAATTGTCTTAGAATTTTATGAACTAAAGTCGAGCTAAATAAATATAATCTTCTGTAATGACCGAATATGTACGTTTGACTTGTTTCTTATGTCAGTCCTAAAGGATACCATCTTTTGATAGTATTATAAAAACTGATTACAGGTAGTTATTTAGGTAAAAGGTAGGCGTAAAGTAAACATCAAGGTCGTATACTAGGCATAGTAGAATAATTATCGATATAATTGTATTTTTTCGAAATAATAATATTTTTTCGAAATAATTATAGTAACGGTTACTACAGTTATAATCTTGCACTAAGATTTCTTCCTGTATCTTGGAGACATACACGATGAAAACACAAACACCTAGACTCGGAACAGAAATCTAAACTCATCATTCAGATCTATCTGGCTGGTAATCGAACCTGGAACCTGCATGTCAGACCGGTGTGATAACTTCTCCGGGGGTCGTCAAATTCTAATTCATTAATTCTAGTACGATCGTTTTTACTGCAACATAATACTATACAATACTCATATAACCTGAAATAAGGAACTTAATTGGTATCATCCATCAGCCTTTAAAAGTCCACTGCAGGACATAGGCCTACCCTAATCTGCGCCACTCCGACCGGTTCTACGCCATCTGAATTCAGCGGTTACCCGCCATCTTCTTCTCATCATCAGTCCCCTGATCGTGGGCGGCCTGTACTCCTTTTGCTTATACGTGGTCTCCATTCATGGACTCTTATACCCCACCGGTTGTCTCTCCTACGAACGATCTGGCCTGTCCAATGTAACTTTAGCTTACTAACTAATTATTAATAAGCATGTAAATGTAAAATTATAATTAAGATAAAATATACTATTGGCGCCGATTAGGGAGGCTTATGTCCAGCGGTGAACTCCCAAAGGCTGATATATAGATAGATAGATAATATCGGACGTAACCCCTGCGATAAATTAAACAACGTCAAACGAATTGTTTATATTCATATCACCCTGCAAACAATAACTCAGTCAAATTTAAATAACTCATGGGGCTATGTCTCATATCTTTTTATCTTTCCATTACGTACCGACAGCTCATAAATATAGAAAAATCGGTGATATGTAAACAACGGTCACGATAAAAACCAGTGAAGTTCTAATGTCGTTGTATTTTTTTATATTTGATGTCTTTAGGCACGTTGAAGATGACACGAACGACGAAATAAGAGAACGGTTACGGTATATCTTGAAAAGAGGCGACTAAAGAGGCTTCCAGGGTTGCGGGCGGCACAATGAGCTCGAACCGTTCAACCGAGCGACCATGGGAAGAACGAGGCGATATGTGGCTACATACCGTCGTAAACACCTGACTGTGCGGTGGGCCCAGCCACTTGCCTGGTTAGATCCTGATGGGGCAACGCACTTAGAGGACTCTACTTGCGTTCATTTGGTGATCCCAGAGTCCTCCTTTGGGAAAAATAATAGTCTCCGGGGCGGAGGATTAACGTGGTAAATATGCCATACAACCCGGCGTCGTCGCTCCCAAAGCATCACGTATCTTTTGAGACATTATAATGAACATTGGAGATAAAAGAAGTTAAAAATGATGAGACCAAGATACCATCATATTGAAACAATAACTGAACACTTATTAGTGTTCCGTTATTGTGCATATAATATGTAATTTAATATATCATTTTAATCTAAGTCTCTGTATTACGAATCGATACAATTTCGAATTGGCAATTTATGCACATATTACCTACATGCTTTCGTGCAAATAATAATTAGCTTAACTTTCTGCTGTTAATAAATTAACAATTCTTATTTATCTATGGCAAAGATAATGCGAAGTTTTAAAAATAATATTTATAAAGGTAAAAACGGCGTGCTTATCTCAGAAAGCAATTTCTTCCATCCCAACAGTCTTTAAAACAAGTAAAACATAGAGCTGAATAAAGGTAGAGTCGTACTAACTTGATAATAATAATGGTTTTTAAAAATAAACTACACAATACGAAAGAGATAGTATGTCAGTTCTTCAAAAATAGTTTTATTTGACTATTCCACCACCGTGGCCGGGCGGTCTGTCACACAGTGCGTACCGGGATCGATCCCCGGTCACACAGACATCTGAATAATTAATTTAGATTCTTCTGCTTAACGAAATGCTCTTTTCGTAATATTTTTAAATCCTATGCCCTATAAACCAAGCTTTTTATATTTTGAAGGAATACCAGTGGGATATAATTGAGTTAAACAAAACGATAATAAAATATATTTACAGCAAAATTTAACTAAATTACATTGGAGGACATAAATCAAATGATTTACTTTTATTGTTAACTTGTCCTTACTTTATTTATTAACAGTACCATTCTTATTTAATTAATTCGTAAACATTTCATAACGACTGGGCACGGAACCAAGACCACTTAATCCTTCAATTTTAGCTGATGTCACGCAACGCCGGGCGGTTCGCCTGTATAATTCTTTGCTCAAACATTTATTCATTTGGGGATCATTGTTTAATTGTCAATTTTAAATACAATTCTACAAGTTATAATTGGTATTTTCATAACTTCTTTGCCTCAATGCAGAAATTTTCTTTTGCTTTTTTAATAAGTAACATTTATAATATTTAACTTAATATTGTAATTATCTTAGTCAATATATTCATAAAAAATAACCGCCCCAGGATGCTTTGTAGATATCAAACATCGTGTTCGTAGTAATGTGAATAAAAGCCAAGATTGCGACAGGAACTAAATATATAGCATGAAGAAAATAACGCCATCTAAGACCAGTACCCCAATAAGTCGAACTAACAACGCAGCCCGTTAGTTTCTATCGATACTTAATAGTTCAAAAAATCGGTCAAGTGTGAGTCGGACTCGCGCACGAAGAGTTCCGCACCATTATCTACAATACTGAGCGAAAAACACGTTTATTGTATGGGGACCCACCTTAATTTATATATATTTTTAATTTTTAGTATTAGTTGTTACAGCGGCAACGAAAATACATCATTTGTGAAAAATATTTTCACTCTTTATAATGACGACATTTTATCTTTGTGTCGATAATTTTGCATAGTGCCAATAAAAGTAAACGAACATAGACAACAACATAGACCTACTACTTAACCAAAACAGAAGTCATAATAAAAACAAAACGCTAAATTTTATAAATTAAACTATGGCGATTTTGAATACATGCTATATCTGAAATTATATTGATGAATTAGGGCCACGCATTTTTCAAAACTGCCTTCAATGGATTGTACCTTCATTTCTCAAAGTGACAATTTATCTCCGGTTCTTGAGATTATTTAAATTATAATTTGAAGTCTTATATAATACATATCTACCTATTATTAACTTATGAGTAAATAATTTTGTAAGATGTTAAATACGAAAAAAATCTTTAAAAAAAATTCTGTGACATATTTACAGTTTTCTCCACAGTGGCGTAATGTTTGGGGGCGGTCCGCCCCGGGCGGCACTTTTTGAGGGGCGGCAAAAAAGATTTGGCAACCTTGTTTTTTTGGTCGTCAAGTTTAATATTGTCGTTTTTTTTTTGGTTGTCAAGTTAGATATTGTCGTTCTTTTATCGTTTTTTTGGTTTGCCGAATAAAATTTGTGAATGGGTTGCGAGTTCAACTTCCGCCCGGGCGGCGTAAGCCCACGCTACGCCACTGTTTCCCCCGCATCTAAAATGGTGATTTACTGTAACTGGTGAATATTCATGAAACTAATTGTTTCGCGGAAATTAATTTTCACATTATCTGTCATAAAAGGTTACAATGGAAGCCAAGTTTAAATTCACGTTGTAACGGAAAGAAAACAGAATATGCATTTTCATTAACAAAATCGGAATAAAAACTATTTGTATTGTGTTGTTAGTAAAGAAACAATCTTGCTTGTACAAAGGTCTATTTTTCTCCAGTGTAGAAGGCTAAAAGAAATTGAATAGTCTGTAAGTATACGTAGTCTCGCTGACAAAACATTATAAACACACAACATAAATAAAGACATATTTAAAAATTTGGCACCTATTCAACATTTGAATAAAGTCTTTTCGCCTCCTGGGTTTGCTATTAGAAGAATTAGAAAATATTTGTTTTTCATATACCAAAATTAATTCTCATGCCGCCTGTAGTAATTACATTATCGAAGTATTTTTATATATTTTATATCCATAGCTCAACACTAGGATTTTCTTCTATGTAACATGCACATACATAAACCTAGAACACAATCTAAATTCATCGTTTAGATGTCTGCCTGACCGGGAATCGAACCCAGAACCCACTGCGTGTCATTCCGGTATGTCGACCGCTCCGTCACGCGTCATCAGAAAAAACAATACAAAAAATAACTTGCAAACTCTGCCATTTTGGCGGTTACTGTCAATTGCCCCAAAAACAAGATAAACCAACGCGATTCATCATAATGTGTACAGTTAAATCCGGATTCATTCATTATATATCAACAATTAAGTATAATGAGCGGATTTTCTGTTTCCAATAATGATATTACACGTGAAATGAACGTTTTGCAAACTTCGCCATAGTTCAATACTGCATATTACAAAGTAACAATGGAGATAATTCACAGCACATACAATAGCTCGCTACTGTGACAAACGGAAACAATTCATCATAAAGTGTTATAACCGTTCAATCCAGCTCCGTTCATTGCATGCCAACAATTAAGAATAATGAGCGAATTCTCTGTTTCCGATAATGTGATTGCAAGCGAAATGAACGTGTTTGCAAACTCCGCCATTATGGCGGTTGTTGTTCATTACTCTAAATAGAATATGAATATTCTATGAATTACAATATTCTTATGTATTTACGATCTAATTTTCGAAAAAGTTATATAAGAATTATTTAATCAAACCGAAGTATAAGCGTAGACGATTTTTTCTAGGCTATTCTTGAAGGACGATGGTTTGTGTGGTCGCATACCATTGAAAACCAGATGGTGCGGTGGGTCCAGTCGCCCCATCGGGCTCCACCCAAGCCCGATGGGGCAGCGCACTCAGAGAACTCCGGTTGAATTCGTTTGGTTTTCCTGGAGTCTCATTTGTAGCGCCGAGGTCGGCCACCGGGGGGGTTTTAGTGCGCTAAAATCCCATATAACCTGGCATCGCTCGCCCAGCATCGGGTACCTTTAAAGATTTCCCCCTCGAGAACAAAATAGGCGTTTCTTTTTGATAAAGTCTTTTTATCAATTGTTTTTTGTGGTGTCAGGTATATATATCTACTGGTTTTCATCCGTCGTTTACTGAAAATCATGTAAACAAAACGCGTGTAACATAACCTTTTTGGTTATGAAGTAGAAGTTTAAGAGTAAATAAGGCCGTGTAGAGAACGGGATAACCCAATTGGCAGGGAAATGACTTGACCAGATGCTCAAAACTTTCATAATTAAGGTTTTGCTTCTACATCGGTTTTGTTTACGGCACTCGCCCACTCCTGCATGAAAGTGTTACAGCGTTGTTTTATGTGGTCAAATAGATTCAGCCGTTTTTATAATACAAAGTATAATTAAATTTCAAAGTTCTGATTGAAACAATATACTCAGAAGCGCGTAGAGAAGGGATAGCCTAATGGATGAAATTCAACCGCTCAATCAAGGGTTCAAGACTAATCCGCCACACACCATTGATTTTTCTATAATAATGTGCGTTTCATTATTTTTCACTGCTTTAAGTAAACATCGTGAGGAAACTTACACACCTAAAAGTTCTCTAAAAAAGATTTTCTCTAAATAAGTTCTCTACAAAGTATGGTCTACCAATTCATACTTGGTCAGCGCAGTAGGCTATGGCCAGTTGGACAGTAAGCATCAAGTAAGCAGTTTTATAAGTACTTAACTTGAGTGCCTCTGCTGTGGATTGTGTGGTAATTTATACAATATTTAAAAAAGTGAAGAAGCCAGTATCAGATTCAGTGTATCTTGGCCTCTCCTATGTAAGGCAAGGAAGTTGGCTGATTAATGAGATCCGACTGAAGATAAGAAGCTTCATTAGCTGCTGATATACTCATATTATTATCAAGTTGGTATATTATACTTATATATCACTACCTCTGCTACCCTTGTATTAAAGATGTTTTCCTTTAGCCATCCTAAGGTTGTCTGTAGGACATCGCTATTTTAGTAACAAGAGCGATTGTTGTACCTTATATTGTTTCTTTTACTTTTGTTACTTAAATTCAAGTCTATAATAAAGATTTTTGTATACTAAAAAGAAGAACGATATACGTTCTATAATGAAAACTACGATGAGTAGCAACGCATCTGTTGCTAACCACAAGTAAGACTGAACATATCTGGAGTTGATTACAAATGTCCATGGACGGCAGGAGACACTTATCTTCAAGTTAGCTTTTTTTATAAATATGAAATAGCAAACGAGCAAGCAGCCCACCTGATGGTAAGTGGTTACTGCCGCCCATGGACAT
>DWNE01010136.1:0-10497 GCA_018249875.1 Cecropterus toxeus
GATAGAACCCCTGTTCTATATGAAGTTGCTTACAAATGTCCATGGGCGGCCGTAGCCACTTACCATCAAGTGGGCTGCTTGCTCGTTTGCTACTTCATGATTATAAAAAAAAAACCCTAAAACCACAAAATGTTCCATACAAAAATAATTCTTCAAATGAAATTCAATTTTAACGACCCGAGACGACCCGTGTGGCCGAGCGGTCACTATACCGGTCTGACGCCCAGTGGGTCCTGGATTCGATTCCCGGCCAGACAGAAATATGAATGATGAATTTAGATTTCTGTTCTGGGTCTAGGTGTTTGTGTATTAGTCTTTGTATGTCCATGGCACCCACGACACAGGAGAAAATCATAGTGTGGGGCTATGATTGTATAAAGCGTTAATTTGAAACAAAAAGTGTGTAACGCCATAGAAACCCTAATATACGGAGGTTTTTAAACCCATAACCTAAAAGCTTAGTCAAACTATAATTTAAACTACAACTCCCTTATACAAGTAAAGTGAGTCACTTCTAACCCTAGCTGGCAATATAGATTCGGTAACGGCAGTCACGATGTCGTTACCAGAAATATAAATAATGGTCTTAGTGATGTTTATTACCTTAATCCGCAAGATCTGGAGATAAACGCCGGAAAAACTGTGAAATTGTTGTTTTTGAACTTCCATTGGTAATTCCGTGACGTTGTTGATTGTAGGTACCTTTTTAGGGTTCCGTCCCAAAATGCCCTATTACTAAGACTTCACTGTCCGTCTGTTTGTCACCAGGCATCTCATGAACCGTGGTAACTAGACAGTTGAAATTTTCTCTTTCTCTCTGAACTACCAAATTTAATTGAAAATAGAGGTGCTATTGAGGTTTATTTCATATAGTCTATCAAAGTTATTGCAAAGATCCTTCGAGTCACAAAAATAATTAAAAAAACAATCATCCATCTCTGGTTAGTTTTACGGAGACCCAAAACGAAGCTGCATTTTGTACTAACATGAAAGAAAAGAGATTAAAGTACATTTTGTACTAAGTGTACTAATATGCAAAAAAGAGCTTAAAGAATTCCGTAATAAAGTACACTAAGTCGCATAAGCACCAGTCCCAGTCGCAAGCCGCATCGCCCAAAAGCCTACCATTACAAGACCTAATTCGCCCCGCGATTCCATCGCCAACGTTCACCCTTGACCATCATTTGTTATTACCTATTACTTATGTTTAATCTACACGATCTATGACCGGTTATAAGAATTTGGACCTTATTTACCGGAACCAAGCTGTCGTTTCGAACGCTAATGTAGGTTACATGAAGCCCTTTCGTCCGATTAATGTCGTTCGAGCTAATATAAATGCTAACAAAATGTCGGGATCGCGTGATAGAGGCTACTTATCTTACTTCTACTATTTTGCATACATTACGTATTGGTATGCATATTCCGAGTTTGGTTTATATGTGAAATTGTGGTTTGTTATGCGTCACGTGATTGTCTGATTGCTGTGTCTAGGACATTAAAGAATCGAAGGGCTTATAACATTCAATAACATCCTCAAAGCTTTGCGCCTATAATTAAGGTTCCATTTTTTGTGTCTTATAAGATTCTGTATCTGTTAGTGTTTTTTCTTGTTGGTACTATGTTCATAAAAAATAGCTCGTGCTATATTGAAGCTATTGAATTTGTTATGTAGTATTAACATAGAATTTATTTGTAGAATCCTGTGTGTAAATCTTGGTTATAAAATAACTTTATGCCAAATTTGAGTCTTATTAGACCAGTTGTTGCGTAAAGAGTAACTATCAATTTCTGAAGGGCACCCATCCACCTCCCAAATATGGGGCACATTGCTTTATATTTAACGTTGCTTAATATTAAACTGTTAAATTTGACATCACAAGTAAAAAAAATAGTTTTTTAGAATTGGTCAATGGATTCAATATTAAAGTTTGGAACTCATAACTCTTAAATGAAACCAGTCCAAGTCGGTAGCTATTACAACCTATGGGATGAACCCATATCTCGTAACCATAACTTCAAAACAGTTTAACGGCGAACTATCTGAAATTCGATCAAGTGACGCCATTCATAGATTTTCGGTCAATCGTATGCATATCCCTTCTCGGCGTGAGATCTCTTGGGCCTTATTCTAATACTTAGATACCCTCCTGTCTCACTGACAAAGATACGCGATTTTTATATGGCTACATAATGTGTGGCATGCTGACGGAATTATGTACTTAGATGGTAAAATAAAAAAGAATATGATGTACCTATTTATAGACCTTCTTCCTATCCTAAATATATTGATTCATTGTGTAAGAGTAGTCACGATAAGTTAAACTTAGTATTAGGGTTCCGTGTTTTAACCCTTTGGGTACAAAACCCTGAAAAGGCGATAACCAGTAAATTTCAACGTGTCCTCAGTGGGTTAATCACAACAAACGATCCAAACGTTTTTGAATTTGAAGTAGCTAGCGCGGCCCAGTGATGGAAAGTGATCATCTCCGTCGATGATAAGGTGGTTCCAAATGTCTAACATTTGGAACAACCTTCTCATCATCACCATTACCATTTTAAGCTGCTTATGCAACACTTAAGGTTGCAACTCATAACTTACAAAGATCTGATTTATTAAAGAAACGCCTTTTCAACAATCTTGGAAATATCTTCGCATGATAGCATATGTTTAACATTAATACCTACAGTTATAAATATACATAAAGGATAGTAAATGTTTATAATAATCACTAACGAATAAACTTTTACTCGTTACTAATCAGCGATAGGACATGTACCTTAGGGATTACGCCGGAACACAAAGGACCGAACGAGTTTTATGACGGATAGGTGTAACGGTCCGAATGGTAAATCTTTATCGTGTACTTGCTTTAGTTTATGCGAGATTTGCATAAATATACCATGTTGGCGGAAAATGTAAAGGTTTTTAGCAACAGGGAAAAACTTTTCCGACTTCAATCCTATTTTGGATATCGTAATATCCAATATCGTATAAATAGCCATACATCTAGGCTTATATCAAAGATTCTTATTTACTTATTTACTTTACTGACTACGGCAAAATTAAGTTTCCAGGAAATACCTTAGTTCTGCTGCTTAGTTAGAGCATCAGTCCTAACTAATCAGCAGAACATTTTGTTTAGTATACCTTCTATACCAATTTGTATACCTTCTTACTTTAATATGAAGCGATCATCTTAGTCATTGCGTAGGCTAGATCACTTACCGTCAGGTGAAATGCATGCTTATTTGTTGCTTCAATATTATAAAAAGGAAGTTCTTTTTAGTCCTGTGAGAGGAATGATGAAAAATGACTCGTTTTTTAATATTTTTTTGCACGGTAGGGTCGTAACAGCGCTGTGTGTGTAACTCTAATGTATGATTGCGTAGTGCGTTAAGACATTAATAGTAAAGATAACTCGGTTTCATCTGATTTAATCTCTATCGATATTGACAGGTTTTTTTATTACTATGTAGGCATTTTTGGATTTTCAAGAAGCAAATAAAAGAGCTGTTGTTAAAATAAAAAAAATCTCTTTTTATCTCCATTTTGTTTTATCGAAGAGCGGATAAATCTTGATCGTATTTTCACGAAAATAAAGAAATGAAGCGAATTCAATGCAAATAGACTTTAACGGCGGGCTTCAAGATGGCGTATTGTGTGCGCGGGAAAAAATATAAAATTTATCATTGTCTCCATGTTCGTCTTCGAAGTAAATTCTTCCTTCGTGTTCCTGATTATGGCGGATCGTGATTGTCCTGCAAAGCGCCTCAGACGTATGAGATCTTATTTAGTCATCTTTCTGTTACAAAAGTTATTTAATTCCTAAAAGATCTTGGATTACAATTTTGACTTCATCATTAGCTATTATTTATATCTATCGTTAGCTGTTTGAAGGAGTGGTCACCATACCGCTATGACGTAGTAGGTTCTAGGATCAATCCCCGGCCAGATAAGTTCGACAATCCCGAACGGACGTGACGGAGTGGTAACCATACCATACACGACATAAAAGCGAATATGATTAATTTATTTTCGCAAAACACATAAAGTAGTCTTAAAAGCAAGCAAGCTAGTCTAGTCTAGGAGCCCCAGTTTTACAACAAACGCACGCATATTATTGTCAATCCATTATTGGCACGAGTTGCACTCTCAAATTGAGAGAGTTTTAGGCCAAGGTCCACCAAACTGGTCAAGTGCGAATTTTCAAACATTGGCATATTATGTATAGTGTTTGTATACGAGTGTTTTTTAATTTCATCCTGAAACTCCCACAGGAAATATTAGACCGCGCCGCAGTTACGCGACTAGCTAATTTACAATAACTATAACTTCTAAATATAAGAGGCCTGGTTGGGATTCGAACCTGCCGCGAGGTCCGCCTCGCTGCCGTTTCATCGAGCGAATTCCATTCCACATCATCATTGCTTATTAAAACCGGTTCAAAGTAAATAAAACCGGTGATATCCAGTTAAAATAAATCAAACTTCCACACATCCGACTCCTACTAATCCCGAATGGTTTCAACACCGGGTGGTCTGATGCCCGTGCAACCGCAAGCGACCCGGCCCGGATTAGACCCGGATTAAACCGGATCAAACTTATGATAATGCCCGAACGACCCCACTGGATGTGATTTCGAACAAAGCAGGTACGGTGATCGGTGGAATCCTCTGGATCCAGGACTTTATTTCGGGAGAGGGGGAGGGACCTAGCCGAAGGACAAAGAAAGGAAAGGTCTTTCCGAAAAAACTTAAACTAATCATGTGCGGAACTTAGAAGCTGCTATTTCTGAAAGTCTCCCGTCTTTCAAGAACACCAATTGATTAGAGTACATAAGTACAGTAATTTTAGGAGGAAAAGAGCTTGGAGCCCGTTACAACTTGACTCGCAGTGTCCCGGGTTCCTTCCCCGGTTAACCTACCTCCAAATGATTAATTTAGATTAATGATGATTTAGATTAATGATGATGATGAGTGACGATGTGGTTCCGTGTTCGATCCCCGGCCAAACAGACATCTGAATGATGAGTTTCGATTCTGTTCTGGGTCTGGGTGTGTGTGTATTGGTCTTGTGTGTCCATGGTACCCACGACACAGGAGTAAAATCTGATTCTGTGTACTTATGTCACTTCCTTCGTCGAACACATCACTCACGATATTAGGAATCCTAACGTATAAAGCCTTAAAATTCTCAAGTCTATTAGCGTCCTGTTAGCAATCTAAATATATATAACTCAAAGGTGACTGACTGATTGACAAAGTAATCTATCAACGCACAGCCCAAACCACTGGACGGATCGAGCTGAAATTTGGCATGCAGGTAGATGTTATGACGTACGTAGGCATCCGCTAAGAAAGGATTTTGATCAATTTTACCCCCAAGGGGATAAAATAGGGGATGAAAGTTTGTATCAAGCTTTGTCAATTTTAATACTTCTTAACGCGAGCGAAGCCGTGAGCAAAAGTTAGTATATAATAAACTCATCGATGTATCCGAAAGGAAAGTTATCTATTCCTTTATATTTTGGAAACCGATTTCTGCGGTACTTCATTTAATATATGGCCCGAGTTCCGTGGTACTGTATCCTTTATTACCTTAATGCGCCGTTTTTAGAACTTTTCAAATAATCCTGTATTTATAAGGGGTGCATATAAGCATCGAATGATAGCGTATAAAGGCGATAGAAAACTGTATGGTGTCATTCCGGAGACACCTCTGCCACACCAGGTGATAGAACCAGTGTAGTTCCACCGGGCAAGTACCACCGCCACACCTATTTCTAGCCTTGAATAGTTCTTGCGCTTCGGTGGAAGGTTGTGGTTGCTGGCTCGCTTATATTTGAGACTACCATCTCAGTTCTCGGGAGCAGCTACGCATCGGCCATTGACTTCAGATAGAACCCCTATTATGTATGGCGTTGCTTACGGATGTCCACGGGCGGCAGTAGCCACTAATGTCAGTTTTTTTTTTATATGAAGTAGCAAACGAGCAAGCAGCCCACCTGATGGTAAGTGATTACTACCGCCCATGGACATTTGTAAGCAACGTTCGTCTTCATATAGAACAGGGGTTCTATATGAAGACGAACACAGATGCGTTGCTACTCCCGAGGACTGAGATGGTCGCCTCCACACTCGAATACACCCACCGAAACGCAAGAACTGCTTCACGCTAGAAATTGGTGTGGCGGTGGTACTTCCCCGGTCGAACTACGTTGGTTCTACCACCCGTTAAAACGTTGGACGTTATAAAAAAATACATATTCCATGAGTCCGATTCGCACTTAGCCGCTAACGTTAATTGGACTATATACTCGTTCTATATAAAAAAAAAACAATACATGAATCCAATTCGCACTTAGCCGCTTTATTACATGAAGATAACTTGTTTATAACAAAAACACTTTTTTAAACGTTGAATTAGGCATTTAGGTATTTAGTTAAACCTGTATTAGTATATTTTATGTTCGACTGATGCAATAAATACGTTCATGAACCAATTTAATATGCATTCACTCATTTTGTGACACGCTAGTTGTAATATCACTCTGTCAATCTATCAATAAACATTGGTTTAAAGATGCAATGTTTTATCTGCCGGTGGTCTTAAACTATTGAAATATCTTGCCTGAAGTCAGGTTCTATGCCACCCCAGTAGCTCGGGGCGTCAAATCACGCGTTCCCGGGATGAAGTTGGAGAGAAACATTTACATTTTTATCGATAGTACAGGAAATTGGTAAGGGTTTACTGGTTTTCCTTTTATAATCATTTATTGCTATATCTTGTACGTTATTGAAGTGAAACGTCTTTAGAATTAGTGATTTGGAATTTGATGAAACGAAAATGCTTTACGGAAGTAGTTGTCGGCGCTACAACTAGATGGCGCTGTATCCTTTTCTGCATCACGCTAACGATTTTACTTGGAGCTTGTATAAGAACTCAAGTTTGGATATCTAAGTTTGGAAAAAGATATCCAAATATGGTGTAGTTGATTACTTATATATTATTGATATATATATTTTTTTATCTATTATCTCTCGTAGACTACTTTTTCGAAGTTTCACTACTGCCATGTACATAGGAATTGAACACATATTTATTTAGGTTCCCGTATCCAAAGGATAAAAACAGAACCCTATTACAAAGACTGCGCTGTCCGTCTGTCCATCTCGCCGTCCGTCCGTCGCCCCCCCCCCCCCCCCCTTAAATAAATATTTAAAGGGGGGCTCCCATACAACAAACGTGATTTTTTTCTGTTTTTATAGATAACTAGCTGTGCCAAGCAGTTTTACCCGCGCACGCGTTAAACCAAACAAACTCTACTGCTTTATAATATTAGTATAGATGGTACAGAACTCTTCGTGCGCAAGTCCGTCTCGCATTTGGCAGATTTTTATGTATTAGTATACATATAAATAGAATTAGAGTGAGATCGTCAGTGAAGGCGGATTAAAGTCACAAATATAAATTTCAAAAATACATTCTTTTGTAATATGAAATGCAACAGCATTGCTATACGCATGGATCCCAATCCTAAGTTATTGGTTCTAGAGATCTCGGTCGGACTATTTTATTTACTTGAAAGAAGCTCACTATTGGAATATTTTTATACCTCGTCGGTCCACGTACGGATGCAGAATACAATATTTTGTCACATATTTGCTGTGCGGCGCTCTCGCTTTGCTTTTTCCAGATTTTTTGGAAATGTTTCTGTGATTCTTGGAATTTTTTTTCGACAGAAGAAATATTACATTTGTGGTCTTTCTGCAAACACAAAGACTGGCAAAATTTATGGCAATGGTATATGGTAATATTTGATATCTATATGTAGGTTCTTATTTTGTTAAATATGTTATGTAAATATGTATATAAATAGTCACTGGTCATATATTTACACATCAAGTTAAAAAAAAATCGGCAATACTCGGTCGCAATCGACACTCATTGTCAATCTGATATCTATTAAGAGTAGTTACAACACGGTCAATCCATGCAATAATTCTTATTGTTTCAATCAATTAAATTTGTTTCTGCAACTCTGTAGCTGTACAAGTTATACGATTGATAAACCAGGGACAAAATGTCATACAGGTCCGACAGACAGGCTTTATAAAGGCGATATAGACTAACTAATTGTTTCCGAAGTTACCTACATGTAACATGTAGTGCATGGTTTTGTATTAGGTAAGTGCAATCGCTTGGCCTTTCAAGTTTAACCGTATGGACGTGTCTATTCACGTCATTCAGTACGTAATAACTGAACCGGTATGGGAAAGCGACCATTTCGCTTAAACGTTCCAAAGCTTCCATTAAGATAACCTAAAATGATTGTGTTAAAAAACCGTTAATTAAAATCGCGCGACAAAATGTCCGCAATTCAAATATTGCCCCTGTCTAAGTACATATCAGGGATGTTATGGATGTGAAATTTCGGATATGGAAACGAATATTATACCAGTTTCGGATATGGTTACGGTTATGTAATTTTTCGGATCATCCATTAGTTTAGATTACGAATATTATATTTTAAGAAATTTTAAACGTAAAATTCAAATAGGTAATAGTTTAGTTTATCTTATCATTTAAGACGCTTTCTACACTCATAGCCCTACACTAGGATTTTATCCTGTGTCGTGGGTGCCAGGGACACACAAAAACGAATACACAAACACCCACACCCAGAACAGAAACCTAAACTCATCATTCAGATGTCTGTCTGGTCGGGGATCGAACCCGGGACCCACTGCGCGTTAGATCGGTATGGTGTCCGCTACGCCACGCGGGTCGTTATCATTGGATATTACTATTAGTTATATCTGTTATTATTAAAGTTATCTTATCAATTTTAAGTACTATGTACTTAAACTTAAAAAACTTGTACTGAAACAACCGAAATTGACCAAAACTTTTACATCGGATACAGTTCGGTTTTTTTTTCCGTATATCCGATTGTTTCGGTTACGGAGAATTACATCCCTGCGTATGCTAATACGTGACAACCCTGTGAATGGAATTGTCGTGTTAGGGCTGTCATTACGTTATTCACCGTTAGAAGCGCTGTTATTTTTGTCCCATTCGACTATACATAGACTTGACTTTTTAAATTAGGCGCCATTTTCCCAGTTTTATTTTTTTAATTGCCGTGGCTCGGGCCTCGTTTGTTTGTTATTTCATTATTCTAAACGGCTGGTAAACGTTGTATTCATTTACGGAACTGTTTTTGCTGAAATGTAGCTCTTTGCAGCTTTTAAACTTGTGGGAATGATAGCTTATGAAATTGAGCTTATTTATATAATACTTTTTTAAAGTTTTATTAATTCATCTCTGTGTTGATGTCTTCTGAAAAATAGATTAAAAATTAAGAGCCTACTGCTAGGTTAGATGTTTATAGAAATGTTTTCATGGTTATGTCAATAGAATGGGTTTAAAGTTGGCATTTCCAATATAGGTCGGGCGAGTACCTGTATTTATACCTGTACCTGTATTTTAGCGCTAAGCTGGTCATGTATTTAGCTTTAAATTAAATTTAAAGTTTTCGACACTCCCTGAGTTGCATATTAGGTGACCAGTTTAGAAATTCAAAGTGTTCTTCTTTCCGCTCTATGCATTGGTTACAGATGTCAATGGTCAACAAAGGCCATGTACCGTGGAGCGCTCCTTTTTTTCATTAAAATTGTAATAGTAAATAGAACGCAACTGATTCATTTTATATTTTATGACGTATCTCAACACCAATTCACGTCTCACATTCAATGAGTGCGACATTTTTAGTACGAAATTCATATGTTTCCTCAAAACAATTTTCACGCTTTCGTTTAAGCCATACCTCACAAAGTTCTTTGCAATGATGTTGGAAAACGTAAACAATAATTGTTTTCAAGAAACATTATAAACTCGTCCTAAGGGAACTGCTACTTCCAACGTGAATTAGTTCTAAAATACAAGTTTAGTTTTATCTATAGTTTTTAATTTTAATTATAATTTTAATTGTTAATTTAAATTGTATTTTGTTCTAAAATATCTTCAAGTGCCAAAACTAAACAAGAGCCGAAGACGTAACCATCGTGAAATCTTTACGCGGATATAAAAGTTCTGTTTTTATTTACGCGAAGGCATTTGTGTTGTAAATGGGCTCTTAAAATGCAAACTCAATTCGCGGGGCACTCGCGCGGAGGACTCCTTGTACGGGAACAAATAAAATATTGCCTTCGAACACAACTTGCTTTCATACTCGTCTTCTTTACGTTGTACTAACGTTATTTACAAATTACAGTAGTTTTATTACGCTTGTGTAATGTGTATGTGTAGGGCCTTGACTAAACGTCATAGGGATAAGTTAAAGAGCTGTCAGAGTATGGAAAGGAGCATGGAAAGGAGCTGGGTTTGAAACTGAAAGACAAAATTAGGAGCACAAACATCATACAAAAAACGAAGCTTACAGACATTCTTTTATGCATAGACCAACTAAAATGGAGGTGGACGGGACATAT
>DWNE01010137.1:0-10497 GCA_018249875.1 Cecropterus toxeus
TAGAAATCAATCCCATAAGGGGTTTAAGTAGCGGTTAAAAGCAAGCTCTATGATACTTAGTATCTGGCTTTATGGGTGGAAATAATGAATGCAAACATATACATTTTTTTTAAATGTCCAACGAAGTGGGGACGGGTCTGCTAGCTATATATGTATATCACAATAACAAGCTTCTAACTAAGACTATCGGAGGAAAGCTGTTTCACGGACACGATAACCTAGCATGACAGATCTCCCTTGCGATCAAATATAATCCCATTTGTAATTTAAAAAATCTGGGATGTGTGTCATGTGTCAATTATTTTAAACAACCAATAAAACTTCAAACACGACTCATACATATTTATATTCAATAATAGTTATCTAAAGACAACACATGGAAGAGAACATGAGAAGCCATTAAAATGGTCACGCAACTAATGGCTTCGTCCAACGTTTCTAAATTTTACAATTATATTATCCGCATAAGCGAGCGAGCTTCATTACATTATTGCTGCAATTTAAATATAATTAAAATATCGCCAGATTTTTATTATCAACCAATTATTTTGCCACTACTAGGTGTGGGTTGCCCCTCACAATGAGGGTCTAGGCCACGGCCTAGAGTCTACCACACCGATCAAGTGTGGATTGGTACACTTTTTAAACACTTTCTACACTCACAACCCCACAGTAGGATTTTCTCCTGTGTCGTGGGTGCCATGGACACACATAATACACAATACAGAAACACCAAGACCCAGAACAGAAATCTAAACTCATCATGCACATTACTGTCTGTCTGGGGATCGAACCCGGGACCCATTGCGTGTTAGACCGGTATGGTGACGGCTCCGCCACGCGGGTCGTCAAATATCGCTACACATACCTCGGAGAACTCTTACAGAATTCTAGGTTCCTCTCGGATATTTTTCTTCAACGTTTAAGCATGTAAACAATTTAAACGCGCACATCTCTTCAAAATAACACTTCCTCACCTTATTACTATAATCTACATTGCTTTTTTGTAACACAGTGTTCCCACGTGCGCCAGCTATCCTCAAAACACCAGACGCATACTTATCTGTGCCATATGGATTAAACAGTGATTCCAGAAGAATATCTGAAAAATAAAAATCAGTTTTATAACAATGTATTTTGTTAATGAGATTCTTGGCACATGCGTTTGAGTTGATACAATTATGTTTATATTTCTTAATTTGCAATGCAAGTAATTGACGCAAACTTGCTTTTTAATGAGAAACCGACGCAGCAAACCGAAGCAGACGAAACCACCGAAATGTGTCTGATGCTAAGTGATCACTACCGCCACCTTAAATCTATAATCAACTCTAGATAGGATAAGATTCGTGCCTGAGGCTGGCTAAAAATGCGTTGATACCACTAAGGTCTATGTTTAAATTCTTCGGATAGTTCCTTCTCTCTTTTCAAACCAACTGCTGTTAATAGATAGAAATAGATATGGCACTGATGCGTTCAGAAACGGCTCGGTGTCCGGGTACACCGCACTCTCTTAGTTATTCGGGGACGTCTTATCTTCCGGTCTCTCATATTCTACGGCTAAGTCGTAAGGGCGGTTGGGCAGGGATGTTTGGGCCATGAGGCCATACCCAGGCCTTAACCGGGCAATTGTCTAGGAGATCGAATACCTCCCGGATCCTTAACATTTATACATAGTAATACAATGTTAATGAAAACATTGTAGTCGGTATATTGTATACATGTAAGCCGCACTCTCTGAACTATATGTAAAGCCACTCCTACGATGGATTCTATTGTTTCTAATTAGCCTGTAACTCTTATCTTACCCGGATAAAGCCAGTCGCCTTGTGGTAGTTTCGCTCTAACTTCTACAATGCCGTATTTGAAAGCGAACGCATGACTGGTGATGCGACCACTGGCTATGGGGGGCATGATTTGAGATCCATCGTTGATATGGACGCAAGAGCCTTGGCGAGTGCATCTGGAAAACAAAACGAAAGAAAACCAAATTAATTTTTGACAAACTTTTACTACTGTACCTTAGGTTTCCTGCAGTTGCCAACAGATGGTGCTGTAGAATGTGTTTTATATTTTCTATATTGCTGTGTCCACTATTTGATGTAATACCTTGTGTAGGGACGGTACGCTACTATGTTTTTAGAGAACCCTCAAGAATATAAGTTTCTTCAAAATGACTCCATATACCCTGGTCGAACCGCAGACCATCCTAGTACGTACCGAATTATAAACCTACTGTTTTTAACATAATCACGTCACCTTTTCTCCATCGCACCACTCGCCGAAGGATGAAGTTCCATCCACACCAACTGGACTCGTGGCGGTCCATAACAGTTCGGTTTGCACGCTCGTTCCTGCCACGGACGTGTAAGTTGTGGAACGAACTTCCTCCGGAGGTATTCCCGGAGTGCTATGACATGTGGTTCTTCAAGAAGGGTGTGAAAAGAGTTCTCCTTCAAAGCCGGCGATGCATTGGTGACTCCTCTGGTGTTGCAAATAGTCCATAGGCGACGGTGACTACTTTCCATTAGGTAGCCCGTATGCCTTATCGTTAGGTTTAAGTATATAAAAAAAATCAAATATAGTACCCGACATTAAGGTCTAATTTATTCTTGTCGTATGTGATAGCATCGTTGTCGAAGCCCGGCAACTTGTCCTGCAGTGTTGGCTCAATGCGAAGAACACCATTGTCCACGGACACCTTCCCCCCTTTATTAGGGCGTTGATAAGAAACAAATGGGAACTCCTGCAAATTAAGTAATTAACAATATACCTGCTTCTAAGTCGTGTTTGTGGCTGTAGAGCAAGTTACTACCGAGTTTAAGTCAGAAAAGTGTAAGCACATGTTACATGACGCATTTCAATTTAGCCCCACAAGATATGAGTTATCAATGAAACTGTAATAACTACAGAGAAATTATTATCTATCTTAAGCATAATAATTTTCTGATCGCGCATCGTATCTTCTTAATCAAATCTTTTACTGACACAACTTGCATCTTATCCTCCCATAGATGCATTTCCTGTCACGCGGGTCACATGCATGCAGGTTCAAAGAGATTGCAGTTAGTTAATTCGAACGTTCGAAAAAAGTAAAACAATAAATGAAAAAAGTTAATCTTCAAAAATGCTTAACATACTGGTCCTAACGGTAGATACTGCTCGACTCTCCAAACATCTTCTTTCAGCGTATCGAAGTTTTCCATGAAGATTGTTTGTCCAGAGCAAACGCTGCGATCTCTCACAACAGTGTCAGTTTGTCTACACTCTCCTGTGGGTGGCGCGCTTGTCGATACAGTGGTCGCAGCTGGCGTGGCTGGAGTTGGATTCGGAGAGGGAGATCCGTTGGGATCGACCAGTTCTGAAATATATTATTCTATTCTGTGATAGTTGAACAACCATCTAACTTAAAAGCTAACTCCGTTGGTTCAGCGCCCCAAAGATGCTTTTGGTCTCCGGTATGGGAGTTCGCTATCTTACGCAATCGTTGTATCTCTCAACATCGCCACACCTATTTCAATGGTTAAGCAATGGGTTTACACGATAACTTCAAAACCGTTCAAAAGAATTCTTATGCGTGTTAATACCTTTTTTCATGTTAATTGAATTAATTCCGCGATAATATTAATCAAAAATCAGATATGTCGTTGTTTCGATATTTTTGGGCTCATGGAGATACTGAAACCGACAGAAACAAAAGCGTAAACTATAGGCTTACAGTAGCTCTTGAAGGTGGTGGAAGAAATAGGCGTGGCGTTGGTGCCTTCGGAGTCAAATCTCGGAGGATATTACCGAAAAGATGAATTTGAATTTCGGCTCTGGGTGTTTGTGCTTTCGTTTTTGTGTGTCCATGGCATCCATTGAAAATCCTAGTGTGGGACTATGAGTTTTTTTTATCACATTGGAATAGCATGCAGGCCACCTAATGGTAAGTAGCCATTGCCAATGGACATTTGTAAGTTTCTTATAGGATAAGAGTTCTATCTGAAGTCGATCATAGATGCGTTGCTACTCCTGAGAACGAGATGGTCGCCTCATGTATAAGTGAACCGGCAACCACACCCTTCCACCGAAACACAAAAACTGCTTCACGCTACCAAAAGATGTGGCGGTGATATCTTCTCGATAGAGCTTTATTGGTTCTACCACCTGGCGAAAATGAGTGGAACATTATAATAAACTGACCTGTTACCTGATACCTGAGGTTGTCTTTCATATAGCCTTTTCGATCCTTAGACACATGCACGTAATAATTGATGACGTCACCAACTTTGAGCGCCACGTTGTCATCTTGAAACGTCCAGAACCCGTCCGTTGGCTCATCCAGCTCAGCCATTAAAGTTCCATATTCAGGCCTTTTAATATTCCTATTTACATGACCTTGAAATACAAACAAGGCCATACCAGGACTGTCTGAAAATAACAAAATAATAGTAAAAAAAAACCCCCGGACTCCAACTGCAAAAGTGCTGACCTTAAAATTGTTGAATCGATTTTTTTTGACAGCTGTGAACAACCTCGACATAGTTACCTCCCAGACGAGAAAAAGTAAATCAAAATCATCCTTTCAGTAGCTACGATGGCTCAGACTCGCACTTTAAGCTTATATTACAGTCTTTTTGCATTAAAATGTCTAAAATTCAATCGTATATGTTGTTGTGTGTGATTTCTACCTACGTTTACTATTCTAATCGATCTAGACTAATTTCAAAGATGAATAATATACTGAATAATTACTGTGCTTTTATTATTGTGCTTAAAAGGCGTAAAGATTATCATCAAGTTATATAGAAATACATTTTGTTATGTTACTTTTATCTTAGAATTAAGTTGTGTCTGGTATCAGTCTGTATTAAAATAAATTCTTGATAAACTTCATTCAACTCTGTTGATTACGTCATGCGACAAATAAGACACGAAATATTTAAATTTGATATGAACCTAAAAATAAAGATATTATTTATATTCTTTTCCTTTGTTTCTAACCGATTTTTGTTTTATGCTTTTGTCTATTGCTTAATTTTGCTCACTGCGTTTATTACTTGTTTTAATAAAGACTAGTTAGATAAGTTGTAGTCGTTATTTTAATATGCTAATAGATTTTACAGACTAACAAGATTACAATAAGTAGATTTATGACTTTAGCTCGAATATTAGAGGAAAATGCACAGTTCCAAGATAATAATGATAATGACTTTACTATTCCACTAAACATGATAAACTTACGACTAATCACAGATTAACCAGGAACAAGATACATCACATTCACGTACAGAACGTTTCGACTTATCTAAATGGTACTCAATCCATTGGCTAGTGCGAAATTGGTCAAAAAGTTCAACATAATCACACATTTTCATAAAAAAAAATGATAACGCTAAGGTTCAAACGCATCAAAAACAAGCAAAGATATGAAAATCGGTTTATGAATAAAGCAGGGTAAAATTGTTTGACTTTTTTAAATTATATAATAGATTTTAATCCGACAAAAACGTAACTACGGGGACAAAATTATATAAGATCCTTATGAGAAGATTTTTTATTTCTAAACAAGTTTTCGTTTGATGTTCCCTCACTGTTTAGCTAACGGAAGTTTACTAAATCTTGGCTGAATCAATTTTAGTACTAATATTTGGCTGAACTAATATAAATAGAAGACAAGTACTTACAGGTTTTTAATAATAATTTGTTAATATTTTTATGACTTCTACGTTAATAATTAATTATTCACATATATTTTTTGTTTATCCGATCCCTCACCGACTGCATCAAGAAGAACAATGATTTGTTTTACCTCTATCAGCTATTCGTTTTTTACATTTTTTAAAATTTATTTACAACTTTAAAGCTTGTTTATGGCTACAAAGCAGTAATAAGTAGTACTGCACAATATTTTCTTTGCTTATTTATATTATTATAAGATAAGTAACGTACCTGGAATGGAAATCCGAACTCCTTTGGGCTTTAACGCTTGTATTGATACATCTGGAATCACGTAGTCTTGAGTAAAAATAGCCGGAAGAGTGCAGAGGAGCGCAAAGGTCACACGTCTTATGCTTAAGGCAGCCATTGTGCTACTGATGACGATTACATTTATAAAATAAGCGCTCATCAATACTTGCTTGACCGGTAAATAAATATTCGACTTGTTTTGTTATTTTTGCATCATGTCAACGTATTACTATGCTGATTTCAATATGCGCCAGCTTTGATACGTTTCACCTCGACTCGACTTCACTGCGGCGCCCTTAAATCAATCAATTTATAGCGTGAAGGACGGCAACGACTCTGCCTTATCTTATACTAATGAAGAACTTATAAGACACAACAGATCTGTGACTGCACTTACGAGTAAGATTCATGGTTTTAAATCCATAACTGATGTCATGGAGGTAGCACCACAGTAAATGGTGTGTATTTAAGAAAAATAATAGTGTAAGGTGAAACATTTATTGTCGCCTTATACTGATATAGCAGGCGAAATATTAAGCGCCGTCTAAGGTTGACGACCTCTCGTTTTTCATTTATGTTTACGAAGAAGATCGTCCTTCAGAATCGTCCTTCAGTCCGTGTGCTTCAGAAGATCGTCCTATCAGTGCCGTCTATTTCCAGTCGTACTATTTTTTGGTGAACTTAGTAGGTACGAGTTTATTACGTTGCATTAAAATAATCATTGTTTACGTGTTCGATACTAATGTATGTTGCAAATTCATTTTATCGTTTTCGGCCACAAACTTCCAGATCCAGAGAATGAGTAAAATGCATTATTCGGATATCTGTGTGGTCGAAAATTTGGGACCAATTGCATGTGAGACCTGTATGCAGTGTCGTAGCGTGGGCTTAACACATTTTGACGACCAAAAAAAAAACGACAATATCTAAGTTGATGACAAATAAGGTTTCCAAATCTGTTTTTGCCGCCTCCAAATCATTTTTGGCGCCTCTCTAAGTATGCCGCCCGGGGTGGATCACCCCTCCGCCCCCCCTCACTACGCCACTGCCTGTATGGTGACCGCTCTGACAGACCGAAGTTTTTGTGTATGTATCTAACGCTCAGGTTTTGTTAATGCTAAATTGGTACCGAAGCCTTGGCTCAGATTCGTGGGTTTTATTAATGCTAAATTGGTACCGAAGCCTTGAGACTGGTTGTACTATCCGCTAATTGTATTGCCTCCTCGAGTGACTCCTAGTAGCTATTATACTGTTGAAATACAAACCCGTGAGTTTCTTATCGGATCTTACTGGAAGTGATAAGAAATACCGATCATGTCTGAAATTTTGTAATTGTATATTAAAAAGTGGTAGAATCGTGATACACACACTAAGATGTGTAACAATAGTTAGGTAGAACTTTAATCTTAACTAAGGTTGATTTTAGACGTTAATGGTAAGTGTAAGTGGTAAGAGGTATTCCAAGCTAATAGGAGAAGTATGGATCGACCGGTTGGTACCGCCACCACATGTACTTCTAGTGTTAAGCAGTTCTTGCGTTTCGATGGAGGGGTGTGGTGGCCGGCTCTCTATCATATGCAATCATCTCGTGCCTCGGGAGTAGCAGCGCATCTGTATTGACTTTAGATTGAAATGCTGTTCCATACACGAAGTTCCTTACAGTAGTCCATAGGCGCCAGTAACCATCATATGAACTGCATGGTTGTTACTTTAGTATTGATAAGATAAGTCTAACCATAGAGTGGGTTTATTAAAAATATATATATATAAACACAATATATATTTTAAAACACGTAAAGTGCAACTCATGGTCGAGGTAAATTCCCAAGTTGTGAGGTCATAGGATTTCTGACAATTCTGAAGATTGTTCACTTTCTCAAATATATACCTACTATTTAACTAATAAATACTTGAAATTAGAGAAAAGTATAGGCAGAAAGTACCCAAATGTAAAGAAAAAGTATAATTTTGTATGTGTTGGTGGAATACGCTATGAAACAGACGCGATTTCACACGGACATCATATGTTATATCTATTTTTCGTTTGTATGTAACTCCATGAACACATTCACATAGGACTCGAAAATTCAGCTCAGAGTGGACAATTTAGGTGTTTTTAGTGCAAAGATGAAACACAAATTTAGTCTTTGTAGAGTAGTGTAGACGAAACTTTTTTTTTTTTTAAGACGCTTTTTACACTCATAGACCCACACTAGGATTCTTCTTCTGCGTCGTGGGTACCACGGACACACAAAGACGATTTTACAAACACCCAGACCCAGAACAGAAATCTAAACTCATCATTCAGATGCCTGTCTGGCCGGGAATCGAACCCGGGACCCACTGTGCGTTAGATCGATATGGTAACCGCTCGACCACGACCACTTCGCACACATTGTTCTTGAATTTCGTGCCAAATTATAAAAAATAAAAAATACGTAATCTTTTGAAATTGAGAACAATTCATGTTATAATTCGTGTACTTTAGCTTAAAATTATGGTCGAATTTCGACCACTGCGACGGGCGATTAACAATAATTCTAAATATATTTATAAACTTAGACCACGATAAACCACGTCACAGCTCAGGGGTTATCAGGAACCCACTGCGCGTCAGATCGGCATGGTGACCGCTCTGCCACGCGCTTACCGCCGTTTGGTACACATATATTAAGTATATAAAAAGTGTCCATCTATATCGGACTCCACTAATTAGAGTTAAATGTTGTTTTTGGTCATTGACCACTTGCCATCAGATGTACTGCTTGCTCGTTAGCTACAATCAGCAATGTAAAATTGCATCAATTTCATGTCTCAAGTGAATTACAAGGCCTTTGATTGAGTCTACAATGAGCGCGGAGTTATTCCATGTAGGAAACCAAGTGTCCATGTCCTGCAGAAAGTTGAGAACGGCCTTCTAGGATCCGTTTCACCAAGGCTTGGGCTTTCCGTTTGAGGTTATACGATCAGGAAACTCGGCCATCCCTCCGGCAGCCATTCCGAATGAAATAACTGAAACAACACAGGTCTATTAGATTATCACGGTTACACTTCTTAAAGGAAAACGACAGTTTTAATTAAGAATACAATGTAAAAATAATTAAAGCCCACGTAATATAGAACTAAGAAAACACGGCTCTATTAAGTTGTCGAAGTAACACTTCGTAAAGGTAATGGTCCATATTCATTGAGTACACTTTCATCATGAAAATATTCTTAAAGATTACGTAATAAAGATCTTAAACTGCACGGCTCTATTACTCTATTAGGTTAACAACACCATAAGTGGCTACTCCTGCCGATGGACATCTGTAAGCAACTTTATATAGAATAGGCATCCTAACTGAAGTCAATCACAGGTGCGTTGCTACGTCCGTGGTCTTAGATGGTCGCCGCATGTCGCCCAGTTATCACACCAGCGACCCTTCTACCGAAACGCAAAATCTGCGTCATGCTAGAAATAGGTACGTCAGTGACACCTCCCCGGTCAAATTACATAAAAACCTGATAAAGAGATAAATTATGGCAAATTCTTTCATGATCATGGAAGGGTGCCAGTCGGCTTGCGGAGTTCGACACCTTGTGCAAGTCAGTTACAGCGCGACGGCAACCACTTACGTAAGCCTTTCTTGCTGATCGTGTAGTTGCAGTTGATCGTTTCGCCTTCCAGGCTTCCACACTGAACTCGATGCATTTTGAAAGAGTTTTTTTTTGTCTTATGATAACAAAAACCAAAAATAACCATGTTAAAAACATATAATTAACGTTATAAGGTGGTGATAGCTCTTCGTTTGCGCGATCGACTCGTATTTGGCCAATTCTTTCCTAACTATTGAACTATTTTTAAACAATCGGGTTTTTTTTGTTTTCATAATATTTATTTTATTTTAAAGTAGTATAGGTATGGGTACTTGTAAAGTGCGTAAATTCGTATTCCATCCGTACATATTCCTTTACAAGTGTTTTAATTTATAGCGAAAATTATGCTCGTTGATAAAGTAATTAATACCGACAATTTATACATTATCGTTTATGTCGTCATTAAAATGAAGATTAACTTTCAGTCAGCCGACTATTAGTGTCTTCTCGGTCAGTATCAAGATGAATATTACAAGCGCTGTGTTGTGTTCCCTGTTTGTATTCCTGAATGCTTCAAAACTCGATTCCGAAATACGAATACAGGTCTACGAGCCACAAGGACTCCGAGTTATCGCAACAGGTTGTATAAGATTATTAATGTTACTTTAGAATAGAACTTTCTATCATTATCTTTACCCTCTTTTATCAATATTAAATGATTTATTGGAATCCATCCGTCGGCCGGTTTACTCGGCTGTCTGAAGAAATGTATTGTTTTTCGAAGACTAAAGTAAATGTACCGCACTAAACATTTGGTTAATTCTGAGATTTTATGTAATATATCCATGTTTTGTTAATATAGGTGGTAGGTATTTGCCAGGTGGTAGATCAATGTAGTTCGACCGGGGAAGTACCACCGCCACACCTATTTCTAGCGTGAAGCAGTTCTTGCGTTTCGCTGGAAGG
>DWNE01010138.1:0-10497 GCA_018249875.1 Cecropterus toxeus
ATGAGTTTAGATTTCTGTTCTGGGTCTGGGTGTTTGTGTATTCGTCTTTGTGTGTCCATGGCACCCACAACACAGGACGTCCATGCCCATGGACATCTATAATTAGCCCCAGGCCTGATTAGTTCTTACCAGTCTTGGATACAGAAGTGTTGCTATCCTTGAGGACTAAGTTGACCTCGGATAAGTATGTCTCTCTTACTACACCCTTTACACCAAATCAAAATAGCGCAATGTAATTAGACAGAAAAATGTGTGGCGTTGATGTTTTCATAAGCGAACAACTGGAGTTCTACTAGCATAAAATATACTATACAATTAATTAAAGATAGTTTTTAACGCTCAACGCTAGCGCTTGCGTCGCTGAGCGATTGACGCTCGAAGCGATTTTCGTGGCTCTTGGAGAAGTCGCCTTGTCCTACAAAAGCGGTTATCTCAGTTCAATAGCACACAGTTACGCAATCAGCCCTGTGTGGTAGCCGCTAGTATGGAGGAATTATTGCTCGTAGTATTATTATTTTTTAAGAAAAACATAAATATTTTTTTTCGAAATGAAAAAAAAGACAAGTTATGTATAAGTTCTGAATCCATTATTTTTACGTCCCACTGTGTTTAATCAAGATACAGGTTTACTTTTTAAATAATAATTAATAATTACCTATATTAATAATAGAGGTTATTTCTTCCCAGCATTTTCAGACCAGGTGAATAATATTAAAATATCACCTGTGCCAAGAGCTTTTTATTTGTATTTACGTTCAATACTGATTCATTACAACTAACAGAAAATTTAAAAAGTAAACTATGTTTTTCTTTATGCAACTTCTCAAAGAATTAGAAGTTCCGTTACGCTCAGTGTGGTTTTATGTTATATTTAATTGGTTATAAATATCTAATTGGTTATATATAGCTAAATGAACATAATATTATTAGCTAATATGTAGCTAATATTTTGCACAGACAGCTCAAGGAACTCTAATAACAAGATTTACCAGTGATAACAAGTTATAACAAGGAGAACATAATTTGCTAAATATATTAAAAGTCCAAAAAATTGTTGCTTTCCTTGAAACATTCGCCTATAAAAGCTCTGAAATCTCAGGACATCATGGTTTATATGCGATATATATGCTTCCCATTGGATGTCTAAAATCTGGGCCGATTCTAACAAACCTTCAGAAATCACCTTCATAAGGTTTAAACTTAATCTCCGCAGCTTAATCCAGAAGTTTAACTAAACTACTATCAATAACAAAACTACAAGCACCCAAGTTTCCGCAGACTGCCATATAATATTAGTCGACAATATCAATTCTAAATCAGTTCATGAAAGCTCAAATTAAATGTTACATTACACATCTCAGTACCCAAAACGACAAAATAAACCTGTTTTGCAATGAATATCAAAACATTTTTTTCTATTAATATATTCACAAGTTATTGACCTCATCTCAACTCGTATCTTGAACAAATGTCATTGGACTTTGTTACATATTACAAAAACACTTAAATAATAGTTATCCTTTAGTTTTTTTTTCATATTTTATACCTACTACATACATATTAAATATGAAAACATGAAAGAAATATCTGCTTCTGGTTTTTATTTAATTTTGTATACATTGTACCTATACATCATGCTATACGTTACATTTGCAAGTAATTATAATGTAAGTACCAATTACAAAGATAGGAAAAGCATAAGTCCGTCGTTCATCAATATGTCGATATCACGTTTTTTTTGTCACTGTTATATATCTGTTAGTATTTTTGACATGTTAACATATTTGTCTAATAAATACCAGCAATGTAAGATCTGTATATTTCCGGTCTTGCCTTAGATTTGCTGTAAATTAAGCCAATTTCGAACCGCCGTGTAGACAAAACAAAATTCTTGATAAGACGTCAATAACAAACTCAACTCATAGTAAAGAAGCGTGTGAAAAACAACTGATTGATATTGCGCGTAATAAATGTAGGGCTAATAAATGTAGAGCTAAAAAAACGAAATGTGTTATTGGAATATTGGGAATGCTAGTCTTCCAACAACGAGTTTTTGAAACTTACAAAAATAGGTAGGTACCTACAAAATTACTTAATGTTATGTTAGGGTTCTTTAAATGGATAGCCCGGTTCCTTTCTATGTCTACACCACGTATGCAGACTACACGTGGACGGTGCAACGGCTGATCGAGCAGTAAAAATAATTTCAAAATGTAAAATACTTTACCTCAAATTAGGATCGATAAATTTAAGAAAGTGTGCGCTGATATTGCACTACGCAAAGGTACGCACTTTCACAGATCGAGTCGGTATATAACAGAAAACACAATAGTTCTGTGATAATGATAAAATTGTTTCTGGAACACTGAAAAAGCCGGCGAATCGTAGTGACCCTTAGCAGTCGACTACAATAGCCGGTGAAACACGATTGACTGACTGAGGGAGGGAGGAATTGAGGAAAAGAAGAACGGTGTACCGTGTGAGCGTGAAGCAAGATAAAAGGAAAGAGAAAGATATGGATGTAACAAATTGAATGAAACTACGTCACTAAGGTGAACGGCGAAGGCCTTTTCTGATTGGTGGATCTGCGAGGTCAGTGTTGCTATACTAATAATCAAAATGTCCACTGTGACAACAGAGATTTTACTTACTTTTTTAAAACTAAGAGGAAACATGTTTTTTATGGTTACAATAAGAAATATTTACAGATTTATACAGTAAAAATAACAACTAAAATTAAGTTATAAATATACTTTCTATTTTATTCATAAATGTGATTTACAAATAATTTCAAAGTATTTTAAAGTTTTTGGTCATTGTTGCTCGAAAAAAATAATTTAAAAAGATTATATATGTATTTAAAGACAACCTTTCATTTCTTTTTAAATATTTTCTTTCTTTGCGTGTCATGTCTTCTTAACAATGACATTTTGACATATCATAAAATTTTCACACCAATGTTATGTCCAATATGGGTTATCTTGCGCCCAAACAAATCTGAAATTTAGCACCATGAACATTGATGACTCAAAACCGGATGGAAGGTTTTTAGTCGTAAATATTTTTTATACTTAATTCTATTTGCTTTATAACATTTTCTATATTAATTGGTTTTTCATCATCACTCAGCATGCTTTTGCCCTCAGTATATACTTATTAACTGTTTTTTTTTACGTTTTACACTATTTGAATAAACATCTTGTTGCATCCGTAAATCTCCACACAAAAAGGATTATTAAAAATGATGGCAACATTTACCGAATCATTCGTTCTTTCTGTCATATAAACCATAGTGTACACCGTCATCGTTTACTTTTAAATAAATCGATATGGTTATTTAACGAGTTCAATTTCAAATATACTTATGTATCTTCATAGTACATGCATTACGAATAACATTTTTGGTGAATACACAATATAAAATGTTCTTACACAATTTGTTGACTATGACATAATTTATATTTCAATAGAATTTGACTATACACTGTTAATTTGTTTTAATAGTATGATTTCAAGGTACATAATTATACTTTTGCATTTAAAATTTTACAAGTAAAGATATTTATCCACTAGCTTTGAAATAAAAATTAAATTTAAATTAATAATAAATGTTAATATAATATATTTAAAATAATTAAGTCGTAGTAGAATTTAACTACATAATATATACACACTGTTAATTTATTTTAATAGTATGATTTGCAAGGTTTGCATAGTTTTGCATTTAAACTTTTATAGATAAATATCCATTAAATTAAAAAAAAACAGTTAATATTAAAATTTACTATAATATTTTATCAAGTAGTGTATACTACGCTTTATTTGACTTGTCATTCATTCTTAGAATAGATTAGTGAATGCATTCATTTAAGTTCATTCACGTTGTTCTATTCGTATTATTCGCGGGAATTACGGGCCAGTTAAAAATTTTAGCGCGAACTTTGCGAACGAGTGGATTCTAGTACGAATAATATTTATGAAAATTCTGTCGATTTATATAATAGACAAAGTTGCGTAAATAATGTTTGTAATGGGTAAACGTTAGGCCATTTTATTTTCTAAAAGTGATACGTTAACAGTGTTCCGTCGCTTACGTGCGAGTAAATAAAAATTTAGAATTTTAGTTTCGCGCCACTTAATTTTAAATTTGGAATTGGAAATTAGCAATATGAGTTTGAGTAGGCTTAGAAGTGTGGCTAGATTAGATATGGTGAAAGTTAGTCCGGTGGGTGTTGCGAAACTTTCGGGACCTTGTCGGGAGGTGAGCACGAGTGGCACACAGTATGCGGTTGCCCAACATAATAGCAAACCTGACTGGAACCGAGCGGTGAGCGAAGCGGAGAAGATTGTAGGTTACCCAACGTCGTTTCTAAGCCTCCGATGGGTGTTGAGCGACGAAATCGCAAACGTTGCGCTGCATCTTCGAAAACTCGTCGGCAGTAACCATCCCCTATTAAAAACTGCTAAGTAAGTTTTGATTTAAAATATTGCCAGATATTTTTAAACCCTATAAATTATTCGTTTATTTAAACACAAGGTTCTAATGTTAAAGGAGTGCATAGGTACACTTGTCGTAATTAAATTCCTAAAATTTGAGGATACGTAGTAACGTATCAAATTTAATGAATTTTATTACGATTAAATTTTTAATGAATTTTATACTGTAGTAGAGTAACGTAGAAACTTCACAAAACATTTCCGTATTCAGCGAATGTAGTTCTTATTAATGAAGCTTTACTATGTCCTAAATTTATACATACGTGAAAAATCAATAAAATTTTAAGTTTGAACTATTTTAACGGTAAAATGTTAATTGGTAAAAATCTTAAGATGGCCGTAGATTTGAAAATTCACAGGTGCGTGCTTTGTTTTGATTACGGATCTCTCGTGAGAACATATTTGACCCAAAACTGGTCAATCACCTGGTACTATCTCTAATTACTAGGCATTAAAGCGACCTCCAGGTATTTACTGAGTAATCATTAGATTAATTTAATTGTTAGCTAACTTATTATGAATATTAAATGAATAATAACTGACACAGTTCCGAAGGTTATAATGGTATTTTAAAACATCATTTCAATAGATTGTAATTCGCACAAACCTACCCTTTACCTATTTAAAAACTAGGTAAAAAATATTAATAATAATTAATAAGGTAATTTTGGTAAAAATCGAGTTTTTAGTGACTTGTAGGTGATTCTAATTAATAGATATAGGAGTTTTAACTTACATTTCTGTATCACAACTAATATTGATTTAATTAATCGCGAATCTGAATTAACCTTCTCCTTTAATTACTCTACACGTCTGATGTCACATGATATGTCACAAATCGGTCACATTTTTTGTATTAATTAGCACCTTTCCCAAACTAAATTTGCTTCCAGATGATTCTTTACATACTTATGCAAAAACTGGCAATTACTTTTTGTTTATTTTTGCGTTACGAGATTATCTATTATCACGACAGCCACGCAATATTTTGCAATCGCATGCACCGCGCTTGCGTTAATTGGCTATCAGTTAGGCGTTTGACTAGTGGACGCCAATTAATTGCCAAATTATATTTACTTTGCAAGGCTGAGTTCTTTAAGTTTTTAACCAATAATATTAAGTCGTAGAATTCGTTCGGGAGTTCGACTGAGTAGACTACGTCTATTTCTTTTTAATATGTTACGGGTACTCACGATATGCGATTTTGAATTTCTTTTTGCCGATATTTCGACCCAGTTACATGCAATATAGTTACATGGAAATATCGGCAAAAATAAATTCAAAATCGCATATCATGAGTACCCGTAACATATTAAAATGAATCAATTCTGCGATAATATCAGCATAAAATCATATACCTCTATTTCTGCCGCGAAGCAGAAATTGCTGTGTTTCGGTTTTATGGATGTGATTGCCAGTCTAAAAATAAATAAAGGTTGTATGGAATAACTACGGTATTTATGTGCAATGATAGACCGCACTTATGCAAGCGATGTTCGCGGTAATATTAGGCAACTGTCTAACTGCCTATGTAAACACTGGTGTAGTACGGTGAAGAATTATTTGTTTATATTTTTATACGATATAAGAAGCAAACGAACATGCAATCTGATGTTACGTGGTGACTTTTAGTTGTCACTGCCGCCCATGGACGTCTGTAATGAACATCATATAAGACAGGGATTCTCTCTGACGTCAGTTACTGATACGCTGCTACTCCCGAGGACTAAGAAAGTCACCTGATATGAAAGTGAGCCGGCGACTACACCCTTCTAGCAAAATCTTTTCTCCGTATTTCTACGATGGGTCACGTAATAAGCCGTCTACATCGAGGTTTGCGATTCGAGTTTATAAATTATCGGATTTTAACCGACTTTAAAAAAGTAGGAGGTTCTAAATTCGATTGTATATTTTTTGTTTATATACTCGTAGGATATATTTATATACATACTCGTGAATAGCTTAGATTCTAGATACGTCGTTGTAATCTAACAAAATATGATGAGCGCCGACTTCGGGACTATGCACTACGTACTGTGCAAGGAACCAACATATATTTCGATATTTTTTTTGCTTCGTGCTAACATTGAAGTAGGTTTTAATTTTTGTTAAAAAAATATAGTTATTATGCATGTTACCAATCCATAGATCATTCTTGATTTTGTAAATATTGACCAGAAAGTAACCGGAGCCAAAAGGGACCGGAGTAAAAGATAACCATAATCATAAACTTTTTATAAAATTGTATTTAATTCGATTACTCTTAATCAACTTCTCCATAACGACTACCTGTTTTGACTCATCCTCATAAAACCAACTTAAACTCTACCGGGTAATCCATAAAAATATACACAGCATTAAATATGTAATAAATTATGCACAGGCATATATCGTGACACGGAATTAAATGAATTTTATGTGCAAATTATGCACGAGGAAGCACCCACGTGCGTGCGACTTCAACAAAGATGGTTTAACATAGCTTTTTGTTACACAAAGAGTCGACTCGAGACTTAATTAGAATATGCCTTACCATTCAACAGTTCGTGCCAGGATGCAAGATAATGGCAGCCCCGGGTCTTTTATTATTTTTAGGCGGGGCGAAAACTAAAAAATGCCGCCCCTGCCCACTTGAATTTATTTTTATCATAATTTCAGCCATCAAATGTCTAATAATTGGTGGTCATTATAACGTATAGGTATATGTCCTACTGACTAGACGTCCCAATGATCAAAGTTAAATCAATTATGAGTTGCGCATTCATTTGCAAGGTTTGAATTTGCCGCCCTCTGAACTTGCCGCCCGGGGCATAGGCCCCGGCTTGCCCCCCCCCCATGGATCCGGGGCTGCATAATGAACATGTGATTAAATATTTGCATCAATAATAAACATGGTTATACGTAAGTTGTTTTAATACGACTACTTCGCTTCGTGACTTGATACACAACATCGAAATGTACTCTTATTTCTGAAATTCTGTCGGCCCCTTGGTTGTCATCCATAAATTACGTCACACGATACGGGTGAGGGAGATTTCTATGTGTAAAATTGTAAAATGTGGCGTCACACTAGGAAAGGGAGGGGGTCTCACAAATGTGACCAGTTGCGACAAGGAAGGGAGAGGGGTTAGGGGACGAATTTGTGAGTGGCCCCTTGAGTCACGGAAGGATTTTAGTACATAGGGGAAAGAGTCACTTGAGCCCTTTAGCTTCTTCCTTTGGACCCACCTTCACATTTTTACTTTATAATAGTGTTAAACTAAATTTTGTTTGAAGCCTGTGGTGAGGGAGAGTCATTCACGAGTTACTTAATTCCTTATGGATAGCAAGGATCTGTGGTCTAAGTTAAGACACGATTCTATATTGAGACACGACGAGAGTTGATAACAGCGTCATAAGGCAGTGACCACTCACCGCCGATCAGACTGCATGTTGCTTGCTTCATTTGTAAAGAAAATGAAAAAACAATCGGTCGGACTACGGCACGCAATGCGGGTTCATTGACTATCTCATACATAATCTTCATAATGTTTCAATAACCAAACAAATGTTAACAAACAGTGTGTAATTAATTTATTATTTCTGTAAAGAACTTCTTAGAATTTATATTTGTTTTTAACATGCACGTACATAAAAGCAGTGATGTTTTAAATGTATGAAATGAAGTAAAATATCTTCATTTTGCAAAGGCCTGACAATTAGTAAGTGCCACCTTAACACTTATAAATTGTCAGTTACATTTTTTTATACTACCACCGGATCGGGATACGACCTCATATCATAGATCATATTAAAAAATAATTTATTTTTGACATGGTTAAACGATCCAGGGAACCGGTTTACTTTTGTATGAGGCGACCTTTTTATTCCTCGGGAGTAGCAACGGATCTGTGATTGACTCCAGAAAGCCTGTTATACATATACCTATGGGCGTAGTGGCCACTTACCACCAGATGGACTGAATGAACGTTTGCTGCTTCAATATGATAAAAACCGTGGTGGACTATGGACGCAACACTTCTTGTTCAGTAACGAACAGATTATAAACGATAGATAAACATAAATTGCATATAAATATAAATTAATACAAATGTACATTACGTTTAAACAATAAAATGCACTGCATTATCATGTTATGATTCGGCACGTATAATGCAATATTACAAGACGATAACTCTGTTCACCTTGTGACCTTTTAATTTATCAATTAAATTAATCTCAATATTGTCACCGAAATAGACAGTTGGTACCTCGTTAAAATAGTTAAGATTTGTTCTCAAATAATTTTACTTCAATTGCAACAACAAAATTATGCAATTCACATTTTTACTTGTGATTACTAAAAACGTGGGAATTGTGCCATCTCTGTTAATATCTTTGATATAAAGTTTTATATGGTTTATAATATTATAGTGTCGTAATTCTCAACTTTTTTTACGAGTATTTATTAACAGGTGGTAGAGCCAGTGTAGATTGACCGGGGAGTTTTACCGCTACACCTATTTCTAGTGTGAGGCAGTTCTTGCGTTTCTGTGGAACGATGTGGTTGCCGGCTCACTTAGGTGTATATGAGGCGGCAATCTTAGTCCTCGGGGGTAGCAACGCATCTGTTATCGACTTCATTAATCTGTAATCGATGTATGCTTTTTCAGTAAATGAAATTTGTCAATAATCTTAGAAACCCTAGAAGGCAATCCTATTAAGTAGATACTTGCCAAAGTTCCTTTAGTCAAGGTACTTTTAAAGGTGGTAGGACCCATTGTGGTTCAATTCCAAAAGCCCCACCGCCACACTGCTTATGGGCTACATTAATCTTGTAAAAAATCTAATACCGTTTTTTTATGAAACCAGGAACTTGATATACAATGGCAAGAACAACATGCAAGCGTGGGGCCTCATCGTGCTGCTGGTGTCGAAGGCGGCCGGGCACAGTCCAGAGATCCCCGACATGGAGCAAGACAAGGCGGCTGGAGTGTTGCACAGGTGGGAATAAGTATCTAATGGACCAACTTGTCTAATGAAGCAAATGTAGGTTGTCCAACAAAAAACTCTGTGCAATTAAACAATTTAACTTTAATATTAATGTATACATTATAAATATTCAAATCTTTCAGCGGACCTAAATATGAATTGTTGACCTTTGGTTTTGTTTTTGTCATGATTTCATGAATATACGATGCCTTTATTTTTAATGCTATTTCGCGCTTATTTCTGAGCATAACATTTTTTAAAGCTATTGACTTACACAAAACTTCTGGGTCTGGGTGTTTTTACACTACTTTTTGTCTGTGCTAGTAGTGGCCATTGCCCCAATATGTGCAAATATGCACGTCTTTAACGCGGAGCGTTTTCTTTATACAGCCAACGCGCACTCGCCGAGGTCACGGAGATGATTCGCACGTCTCATCTCGTCCACAAAGGACTGGTGAATATGAATCTGAGGCAAACGACGGGGGAGTCCGATGACATGTTATTCGGCAACAAGATCGCCTTGCTCAGTGGGGACTACCTGCTGGCTAACTCCTGTACTGAGCTGGCTAACTTACGGTAAGCACCATTGTCATATGAAATAAGAAAAACGAGTATACAATAACTACGTAGACTTCATGGGAAAGTAAAGTAAATCTTCTCGATAGACATGTAGTAACCTGAAATATGATTCTTACCTAAGATCGTCTATAAATGCTTTGCTCTCTGTAAGAACCCAAAAAGTAAAAGGAAGGCCTTATTTAAGACATTAAAGTTGTTAAAAAAGTAGAACTAAAATATTTTATTTAAGATTGACTTAGCAAAAAAGAATATTTTATCCAAATTCACATATAAACATAATATCGTTTACATATATTATTTATCTTAAAATCTATTAGAAATTGGATATTTAATTTAATAATAGAGGTATAATTATTGGTATTTTTTTTTTTTTTTCACGCCTTCTACACTCATAGCCCCACACTAGGATTTTCTCCTGTGTCGTGGGTGCCATGGACACACAAACACGAA
>DWNE01010139.1:0-10495 GCA_018249875.1 Cecropterus toxeus
AGAAATATGAATGATGAGTTTAGATTCCTGTTCTGGGTCTGGGTGTTTGTGTATTCGTGTTTGTGTGTCCATGGCACTTACGACACAGGAGAAAATCCTAGTGTAGGGCTATGAGTGTAGAAAGCGTGTTTTTCTTTTACCTGAAGTTAGCCACAGATGCGTTGCTACACATATTTTTGTAACGAGTTTTTCGAATTGTAACGAACTTTCGGGCTCTTGCCGGTGAGCATTTACGCTGGTATTGCAGAAGTCCAATTTTAGTCGCCTCTTACGACAGGCAGGGGATACCGTAGTCCTATTCTGTTCACTGAACTACAGGGACTAACTTCTACTGACTAAGTTGAAATGCCTCGGATAAGTATGCCCTTTATAAGGCAGACATTGGAATGGCGGTGGTGCTGTCGATGTCGAGCCAAAAAGAGTTCTACCACCTTGTGTATTGTGTATGTATATGTTCATTTTTTAATTATTACGCAACTTCGTTAAGGTCGATTATAATATAAACTTTTAACTTCTATCTTACGTTTTTAGGATAGGATCCAGAATAATGATAAAAAAAATAGTTAGTGGGTGTTTAAGCCATAAAATTGATATCCTGTCCAAATTTCGTTGTTCTAACTTTACTAACTTATAAGTATTTTATGTGCTACTCTCACTATGTCAAAGTGAGAGTAGTCTAAGTCATTTAACTAACAATATTATAAGTCTGCTTAGTAGGAAAAAAGAAAAATAAATCGAACCCAATAGGCAATGTTGTGGTGTTATTATTAATAAATTGTACTTCAGATTGTCTTTACTTACAAAATGTACTTATAAAATCAAAACAACCCAGTCAGTAAATGCTTAAAATATTTAAATGACGTTTTGTAAAAACACCTACTGAGTCAAAAAGAGTAAGTCACACGGAAGAAAATAATGAGTACACAATTTATAACACAAATAAAAGGTAGTGGTTCGTGTGTAATCGCCTAAAACGAGCAAAGATTAAAACTCATTAAAATTCCCGCACAGCTTATGCAAGCCGCAGCGAAAACAGAAAAGGGCCTAAAGTAAACAATGCCCAAAAACAAAATGCTTTCTCTAATAAATATTAAAATACGACCATCCAATTTCTTTGACCGCTAAAGCCCTTAGTCAAAGTGTTATTGGGAGCATATTCATGGGTCTATGAGAAATGGTTAAGTTGCGTAGCGGTTTTAATGTAGAGTAGAGAAGGCGTAGAAAGTACGTAAGCGTAGACGAACGATTTGTTTGTAGGTATATCAAAATCTTATAGGTTATCGCAGGATTACGATGTAAATAGTACTCGATATTGATATGAGTGCAAATATCAATATTGTGTACTGCACTGTTGTAATAATGATGTAGATTGTATATCTATATAAAACATTTTTTTTCTGTCGGTCGTACTTGTCTCGACAAAGATAAAGCAAAATAATATGCATTGGCGATTCCCATAGTAATGCATAGTAATGTAATGCAAATAGCCATTGGCGAGAGTGACTACTTTCTATCTTCGTATGTCAGTTTCGTATAATAAATTTCGCATAAATAAAAAAAAACGGATACTACGTGGTCGTACTAAGTACTCTAGTTGGCCCTTTTATAAAAACCAGCGTATTTTTTGAGTAGATATAGTAAAAATATAACTATATGACATGTTTGGAGCCGAAACGCGAATATTGCTCTACAATTTTAAAACTATATGACATTTCTAGTTGTCATTAAGTCTATGGCTTAGTTGTCCGTGAGGCCAATCAGAGGTATTGTGTGTTTGACATCAACAAATGTGAATATAATAGGGAGAGAAGCGTCAACCGTATTAAGGTTGATGCGTGGCCGCAATTCGTGAAAGCATGCCGTGTCTATGATTGCATTATATTATTTCATTCTAATGGCGTTTGAGGAAATTACTGCCGTGAAGTAAAATGGGTCTGTGTGTTTGTAGACACAGTGCTTCGCTTTTGTTTTACTACTGACTAGGTAATTTACTTAGTTTATTTTACACCATTTAGTTTATTTACTAAGTGGTAGAACCAGTGTAGTTCAACCCGGGAGGTACCACTGTCACCATCACTGTACCATCAGGTGGACTACATGCTCGTGTTCTACTTCAATCTGATAAAAAATAGAGTGAAGATGCTTGCTTGCAAGAATGTAGTTCAATTGACGGTAACTTACTGCTCATAGAATGTAACAAACGCCATATTAAAGGAAACGGTTAGATGAATGCAGAATAAAAGTTAAATTATTATTGGACCTTATGTAATTATTACCATCCTATCTATTAATAAAGCCTTTGCAGTGGAGCGGCCGGATACGTAGTGGGTTCTGGCTTCGACCCACGGTCAGAACACGTCTGAAGAACATCTGAGCAACTTTAGATTTCTGTTCTGGGTTTGGGTGTCTATGTATTCTTTGTGTCTATATAATATTTTTATGATATTTTATTAATTTGTCCATTATACCCACGACCAGGAAATGGAAATTAGCCTTGAATGAAGAAAGCTTTATTATTATTAATCATTGGATGCAGATTTTTATATTTCAGTTGGCAATTTCTTTCTTTAAAAATTTAAGTTAATTTTTTTATGTATATAATTGTTAAGTTATTTAGTTATTGTTTTTTTACTTTCAACTTAATAAATGTTTTCTTATTAATTCAATTTTCCGTGTTAAGGTCATAAGGTCGATGTATCGAATATCGAAATGTGTTAAGGTAATTTTTCAACGCCTCTATCGCCTACTTGTCGAAAGCTGTGATATATCGATCAAATGAATATTTATGGTCAGCTTAACTATCAAATCGATTGATAGACAGCATTATGTATACCCATTTAATTCAGGGATACTTGATAAACAATATGTAAATTTCTTGCTTCGATTATAATCAAAAAATCAATGTTTATCAATTGCTTTAATGAATAATGTTTAAATTATATGTAACTTTCTTTTATAAAGTTATTTAACATGTTGTTATGGGGATAATTATTATACCCATGCTATTTATGCTAAATCAAATATTATGATGTTTATTTTGTGGTTTAAAAGATTTTTTCGATGATACGTGGAAGTCGGCCGATTTACTTAAGATTCGACCTTCCTACTCTTCAGTATACAATACTAATTAAGCCTTAAATCCACAGCTCACCAATGCTTATCACTGTTATTATTTGGTAGGCATAGGCGAGGCAGTAGTCGCGTAGTCGAAGTAGAACCACAAAAAGTTCAACTTAAAATTATGTAAAGATACTGCAAAAGTTAAAAACAATAATGGTACGTAATCTTCACATAATAAGTATATCTGAAAATTGAGTTAATCCTAATATATACAGTTTTACATAGACACGTGTTCTGTATTGTTCACAAATGGTGCAAGCTAGAATATCAGAATTTTTTTTTACTCCTTTACTTGTATGTTCCGTGTGTAAGTTGAAAACATTTCAGGCATAGCATCACGCATATCAAATTGGCCATTTCACTGTACGTTCAAGCAGATGTTGGAAACACAAATAATAAGTAAAAAACCCTTTAAATGTCATAAAAAACTACGTGTAACTTTATTAGCTTTATACCTTTATTTTTTGTATAAGTAAAGATTTAATTATTGTGTCTATTATGAGCATTTGCTTGATATTGTGCCCGTAACAAGCTAACATGTAAAACTCACTGTATTCATGTTTCTAAAGGCTTTGAATGTGTCTTCAACGCAGTTACTACAAATGTTTGTAACGAGACGACATTTGCATAACTTACATGTAGTGTGTTTCGGTAATATGAGTAGTTATTGAGTGTTTGTGTGTTATTTAAGTTGTATAACATTTCTATCTATGCACCGTCTGGTAGAACATCTGTCTTATATTCTACAGATTTTTTCTTACTAAAACTAGAGTTTATAAGGATTTATCGTTTAAAACCATACTTTTACTCAAATACGTTTGGTGCATACAAATATAGATAGATTTTTTGTGCTGGTTCAGTTTTTGCTTATAATTAAGCCTTGAGCCTTACTTGGAGCATTTCATAACAAAACAGATTAGTAAGTTTTTCTTTTAACGGACAGAATGGAATATGTATCTCCATAGTTGATCACTTTACTAATGTACTATTCTCTGAATCAAATAGTATAGTCGCAAGCTGCATTACATGAAAGTGTACTTAACAAAGCCCAATTAAGCCCGTAACCGACCATTTGACGGACAAAACACGTATTATAATTGTTATATAACAATGTTTAAGCCAGATGTTGCTTTTGTTTATCTTCTTAACTTCGCATCTGTTTAGCAAATTTTGGTAACCATTTGTTTATATTATTTTATATACGGTTTGGATTTGGGTTCTAGTAAGTGTAGTAACGATCTTACTGTCTGCGTATGTAAATTAATTATAATTGGGTTCATTTAGAAATTTGAATTTCAAATAGGTCTCAAAGGTTTTGATAAATACACCAAATTTCATGTATTTAGCAATTTATTTCGAAGTGTGTAGTTACTGCTAGCCCTTTGTGGCTTTTACAGCTTTAACGGGTTTCGGCCGTGAGCCTGAAGCTGAAGAATAAGAAAACGAATTTTCCGAAAGGACTCCGTTACCACGAAAAATACATATTAGAGGCTGCTAGCTCACTTATAAAGGCGTGAGAAACATGATCGACTTCAGGTAGAACTCCTGCTCTATACCAAGTTGCTTATAGTTCTATACCTAGTTGATACTGATCGAAGGAAAAAAGTCGTTGAACCTTTTCTATGTAATATTTCTCTCCACCCTTTCGACACAACTTTTTTAGTCTAATTTTTACCGTAGTCGACTAATTGCGAAAACACACTTTTGACCTTTTTTTTTCAACTTTCCGGGGATTGCCGTCACGAAAATTTGTATACATCGTTTTTGTATCATTAGAATTATATTAAAATAAAAAAATCTGATCTTATTTTACATTCTGATATAAACAATTGGTGGTTTAGACACACGTCCATAGGATAACACTACTAAAGGTAGTAGTTCCCTAGTGGCAATGCAGTGATCACAAAGATTTCAAACAGTTTCGTCTACGTGTCGCCAGGCACGTGTCATTAGACTTATCAAACAGTGTCAATAGTCGGGCCTAGAATCGGGCAAGTGTTTTTAAATGGAGTGGATAAACTTTACGCGATAAAAAACTTTACTAGTATTGAACTAAAACGCATTTTTATTTTCGATACGGATATAAAATTTTAGTTTGTACTAATGATGTCACTGGAGATTAGATTTGACGCAATAGATATAAGTGATGCTAACGAAAGTATGAAATTTGAGGTAGGTATCTTTCGGTTCAATTTTCGTTTTTTATGTGATAAGATCTATTCGTGCGCGTTGGTGGTAAAACGGGATGGTCTACCATCCCGGCATCCACTAATATTGACCATCAGTTGGACAGCATAGGGACGGATCGTAACTTTGTGGGGCCCTGGGCTAAAAGTACTCGGGAGGCCCATTTTTCTATGGTTATGTGTGTAGGTACTTATCAGAAAAAAAATCGGCTGATATTTATTTTCGTTACACATAGCGCCTTAAGTATGATTCGTTATTCGTTCGTCTTATTATTTTTAACAGGGGATAGGGGCCCCTTGTATCCGAAGGGCCCTGGGCTAAAGCCCAAAAAGCCCTTAGGTAGATCCGCTCCTGGGACTGCATGCTCGTTTGTTATTTCCATATTATATAAAATTCTCAATTCTCGTTAGGTAATATATTTTTTTTTATTTTAAAACAATCTTCTCCTTTTATTTTATTAGAACAATGACAAACATAACATCACATCCAAACGTTTAAGCCGTGACCAAATGAACTACAGAGTAGTATTTATGTATATTGTCTGTTACTTTATCCCAATTTGCATTATTAGTGACATTCGTTAATCATAAGTATTCCTTCTCACAATCATTATTATGTAGTTACAGATAATTACTTATAATTGGTTTACACTTAGTAATAAATTGATTCGTATTATTCTTGAACACTGTAATTGGTAGTTTGGAAATTATATTCAATAATTAGTTATAAAAGAAGTTGACTGACGTTAATTGCAACGTGGTGTTATTATTGAAATAATATTGTTATAATTTGAATAATAATGTTAAAAGTTACATCGATTAACTATGTATGTACCTAACTATGTCACAATATCTTACAAATAACTTGTATATTTCTGTATGTTTACAAAAGCATAGAAACAAATATTTACCATTTGTACGGTGCAACCGTACACCACGTCGTCGCGTCAGCAGTTTACGCGCCACGAGCGTATGAATTAATATCTTAGCTCTTTTAAAAAGATTGCTAGATTTTAGGGTTCGCGACCCAAAGGATAAAAGCGGAACCCTATTCATTAGACCTAATTTTCCGTCTGTCAGCCTATTTGTCTCTCTGATTGTCATCAGGCTGTATCTCATGAACGCTGATAGCTAGACATATGAAATTTTCAAAGATGATGTATTTCTGTTTCCGCTATAATAACAATAATTAAATACAGAATAAATGAAATATTTAACGAGGTTCCCATACAAAAAACGTGCCGTTTTTATAGATAATAGTATGGAACACTTCTGGCGCGAATTCTACTCGCACTTGGCCGGTTTATTATACCTCCGTGATTGAAAAATGTATATATTTATTCTCCTACGAGAGACATGATATTTCGTGTTTATACATTTAATATACTTGATATATGATATAAAATAATAATATACACTTTATGTATGTATCAACCTTTGGATCTTAGTTTAGGATATCTAATAACCGTACGTAGTAACATGTACTATACAAAGTCTATTACTAGTACGTAATAAAAACAGAAACAGCTCAGAAAGTAGCATTTACCGTACTTGCCAATAATACATGTAATGAAGATAATTCTACACTTATACACGAGTACCTATGTTGTAATAATACTTATTCTGTATCAACAAGGTAACAAGAAACTATATAATTTTTTAACATTAAATAAAGAACCGACTTCAATGTTATCCAAGCACATAATTTGAATTTATGTTGCTTTCTTACATACACAGTACATGTACAGTAAAATGTCGAATTGAGAACCTCCTCCTTTTTTGAAGTCGTTTAAAAATTTTGACAAACAATATTTCTATATTTCCTTGTTTCCATTCATTTAACTTTTACTATGTCGGATAAAAATGTTATTAATTAAAATCAATAGCGCAGTTCGATGTTATGTTTAAAATGACTTTAAAATGACTCAGTAACATGAATCAGGGCAGCGTGTATTTCCCATTACTCAAAACGTGCATAAATAAAAATCACCACAAACCTGTAATTTGATCAGCACTCAAATTAGGGACACTCATCGCCTCGTGAACTAACGATCACTAAACACTAAAAATCGATTCCACACGAGCATCTCACTGAATCAGACGAACCCCATCACTGCACGAACTAACCAACCACTTTTCTATTACACAATGTTCGAACATGTTATAAACACCGCTACTATTATAAATTTTATCGACAACCACCTGCTATGAGGATTTTGTGCATACAAATGAGTAACGAATTATTCTATAACGGTATCGTAACATAAAAGATGTCGCAGACTACTTCACGCGTCGATAAAATGCACATCACTATGTAATTTCAAATTCTAATACGGAATTAGAATTCCGAATACGAAAATGACAGTTCACGGCGCGCTTTAAAAACAGAATGCGTAAAATAAAAAAATAAAGCAGGAATTCCACAGACATAAGAAACGAGCGTGCACTTGAGGCGTTGGTCTAGAATGAGATTATCAGTGTTTATCATAACTAGTCGGTACTTACGTCCTTTAATCGCTGAACACGTCACCGATAGTGGTCGGTGCCGAGTTAGGAAAAACTAGTAACATATTGATAGGGCAATTTTACTAAGCAGAAAATAATTATATGGCTAGGAGGTCGCGTTATTAGCATACGGCACGCAATGCATGTGCAATTGAGGTGTACTTAATGTTTCTGTGAACTGCGATTACTTCAAAGGGAACCGAAGGCGAGGAAAGAGAAAATTTATTTAAATTTTATTCAATTTTCCTCACTCCTTTAAATGGCGATATAATGTAACCAGTTAAAGACACAAGTCAATATAATTATTGGGTACTACGAATTATTTAAAAATGTATTTGAAATGTTTGTCTCGATTATTTTACATACGGTTTCATTTACAAACTTCCTGTTGTATATTCGTTTATAAAACTGAAATATATAGGCTTGGCTTTATTTACTACGTAGTACCTAACATACTATCTTGTATTAACAAATCTCCTATGTCAATACCTTTAGTACGAGTTTGTCTTCCTCAAATACAATAATATTTTTGTTTCAGCCATACCTTGCTATGTAGTTTGATGGGAAAAAGCAGGTAACGAAATAAATTTGCACTAAAAATCATTAGAAATAAGTGCCTTTGCACTTAATTAAAAGCTTTTATTTAACTTGCAATGTTTGTATATATATATATATGCTTGGGTCAAATCTTGCAAGCTAAATTTAACCCACTTCTCAGTGTCCGATTGAGCTGAAATTTGGAGCACACTTTTATTTCTGATGACAATGCAATTATATGTAATCAATATTGTTGTAATTCCAAACTGGCCTCCGCAACAAAATGGCGGAATACATATTTTTGTCCAACCAACACAATATGGGTATCAAGTGGAAGAGCTTAATTTGTAAAATTCAAAACAGTACGAAAAAAAGCTTGTTTTTAAAAATACCTTTTTTATATTAATTTATGTTAAGAATAAATTTTATATATGTTTGCGTGCATAAATTGATAAATTAGTAATATCTATTATACTGACATGATACCAGAAAACTCTTTTTATTTTGTAAATACTGTGCAAAAAAGCTAATCATATCAATAAAACAGGTATTTTTCTAAACAAAATATAACAAGTAAACACGAAGTTATGCAGTAGGTCCGTAACTAATTCTGAATGCTACATTACTATTCAAAAAGGCATAATTGTCGTATAATGGCTGATCAGTGCGCTCCATATACGGTTCTATAAAATAAATATTGGCATGTAGTCGCAGTTTTAATTATGCGTTGCTTGTACGAATGCAATAAATAACGTTATATGTCTACATCACAGTAATATAATGGATTCAGGCCTAGCGCATATAATAATTTTAGCTTAAGTACTCGTGATTCGCTACGAGACATAAAAATCGCCACCTTTAAATATTTCAAAATATCTCAATCAAGAGTAGCCTATAGTTGACCAGGTAAATAAGCTATATCCATGCAAATTTTCATTTAAATCGGACTAGTGGTTCTTGCGGGATTGAGTAACAAACAGACACACGCCATGTAATTTTTATATATTTGTATAGATCTTTAACAATCGAATAGTTTAGTCGAGTTCAGTGTTTGTACGATCAAACAGTTTAGTCTACACTGGTGCGCATACAGTCACTTCAGTCGTTATAGATTTAAGTATGTATTAATTTTCTAGTTTTGCTTATTGACCACTCGTCAACGAATAGTTGCAGATAGATTGTTTAGTCGAGGCAGTACACATTGAACTGTCGGTAGATAGTTTTACGACAGTTTAACAAACGCGGTCGATGTTGTTTTTTGATTTTTATTTGCTTAAGGCTTATCTGGTTGGTGTTATTTACATACCCGTAAATTCTCATATATTTAATGCTAAGACTAAATAGTTGGTCAACTGAAAGTTGTATGTATGCGGGAGGCCTTAGACTGCACAAAGATCTGATAAAATAGATAGAGACATATTTCATGTCTATTAAACATGATCAAAGATTTTTGAAATTTATAGCTCAGATCTCGTCTTTAGTTTCATTTGAAACTTCAAAGGGTTTACGTAAGTTTTGAGTTAAAAATGTGCTGAAACGAATAAAAAAATCCTTTAATATTTTTATATTACAAAAAATACATTTGTTGTCTTTCCATTCGTGAGTAAATGCCACTTAAAACAATAAATTCCGAACTCATTTTTAATAACCTGAAAAAATAAAAAATAGGTCAAACGAATAACATATTTTTATGTCATACCAAAATTATACTTTATAGAGTCAATCAGTACTAAATAAGAACGTGGACCTCCTAAAGAGGTTCATATTGCCAGTCAATGCGAGTTGGTAATTGCAGTAGGTGTTTATATTCCCGGAGCGTTACGACATGGGGCTCTTCGAAAAAGGTGCGAAAAGAGCTCTCCTTCAAAGCCGGTGCATTGGAAACTCCTCTGGTGCTGTAAATGTCCATAGGCGACTGTGACTACTTGCTATTAGGTAGCCCGTCTGCTTTATTGTGAGGTTAAAGTATAAAAAAATAGGACGCTGCTGTCTCTAATTTAAGGTAAATTATTTTATTTTACATAATTATAATAAACGTTTTAAACGCTTTCTACACTCATAGCCCCAAAGTAAGATTTTCTCCTGTGTCGTGGGTACCATGGACACACAAAGACGAATACACAAACACCCAGACCCAGAACAGAAAT
>DWNE01010140.1:0-10494 GCA_018249875.1 Cecropterus toxeus
CAAACCTTACTTTCAGATAAGAAATTTAATTTGAAGGTCATTTTCATTCCTATTCTTAGTTTGATCGCATAGTACAGTATTATAATAATGTAATCTTTTGATGACAAATTATTTTACACTAATTTTCCACAAAATGTTAAGTTGTATGTTTATAACTCTAAAAGTTTGCTGGTTGCCAGATCACTTATGTGTGAGCATCTAAGTCATCGCGAGTAGCAACGCATCTGTGATCGACTTTAGATAGAACCCCTGTTCTATGCGAAGTTGCTTACAGTTGTCCATTGGCAGCAGTAACCACTTACCATCAGTTGGACTGCATGTTCGTTTGCAACTTCAATCTGATAAAAAAGAAAGTATTATAACAGGGATTTTTATTAAATTTACAGCCTTAATAAAAAGCTGTACGTTTAATTATCACTAGCTGTCTTTAATGTACATTTAACGTCAATGATGAGACGTAAACACTTTTCTAAAAATACACATTCTCACAATGCAATTACCTATGTTGTATATAATAATACCTACACACATCCACGGAAAGCACATGTCGCCAAGAAAGATTCCAATCGGATTTTAATCATACCGTATGTATACACGTGCACAGGTTTATCACGTGCACGAACACGTGCGTAGAGTCACAAGCTCATTAGAATCCATATTTGTCATAGTACTCATACACGTGCACTAAAGAAAGCCAGTGTTTACTATAATGGCGCTCACAATCTTAGGATTTACTTGGGACACTCATTTGAAATTTTCAATTTAATGTTTATTAAATTGAAGTCACTTATCACTTACATCTAGGGTTGCCAACATATCGTCGACAAAATATAGTCTTTTTCCAAGTAAGCTATAAAATATAGTACTCACATAAAACATAGAGTTTTTATGAATTATTTTTAGCTTTAAACATGTAGACAAAAAATACTTATTTCAATGAATCTGTTTCAAGTAAAAGTAACATGCTATTAAAATTAATGTAAGGACGTAATGAAAGGAATAATTATTTTGTTATGTTTCGGCGTCAAATATATAATATTTTTGCGTTATTTATTCAATAGTATATAATATGCAGACCCTTAATATTGTACAATACTATATATTATAGTACGGTTGGCAACCCTACTACACCTTGTCTAATAAGTAAAAACACAAGAAATAATTGTGATGACTCAAGTGTGTTAAATAATCTTTATTATTAAATTTGTTATTTAATATGGTGTTACTAAAACCATACCTTTTTCTGTCTTGTAACAGCTTTGGTTGCGTTGTGTTACGTCTGCGAATGAGTGTGATCGACATCTAGTAGGACAATGTTTTATATGCAGCTTCGGATAAGTCAGAAGAACTGCAAGCATGTTTATTATTTTACTCCTAAAAAATATCCTTTTGACTGAGTTATATTTTTGAAATCTACGAAAACCGTAAAGGATAATAATTGTATTAATTGTTTTTACGTAGATAAATTTGGAAAAAACAACATTTGGATGTATTTAGATTCAACCAAATTGCTACAAAAAAGTATAAGTTGAACACTTTATTATATTTCTCTGTTGGGCACTAATATCTCACAATTTCATTGCGAGTAGGTTACCATTCCCCGCCACACAATACAGGCGTGCGGAGTTCATACAAAACGTAATAAAATCATGTAAGCAGTTTTTCACTAGCTTCTGAGGTTGTAGTTGATGATTAATTTGTGCGGATTCTAATTTAATATGTTTTTATATGATCAATCTATTATTATCAATATTACCACAGTAGTATGTATAACGAGGTCAGCGGCGGTCTTACCCATTGGTAGGTTCCGGGCGGCAGGTCTGCGACACCTTCTGTCCTTTGTGAAAAAATTGATGCGAAAGTAGATTTGGTTGTTTGGTTATTTATTATTATAGTTATTTTTCATGTTTGACGAGAAACGCATAAATTATACAAATAAATTTTGCTAATGTTGCGCGAGGCCCCTACAAGAGTGAGGTCCCGGGCGCTTGCCCTGTTCGCCACTAAGGCCGCCACTGCACCTGAGCCTTAAGTCGGAACGCTTCCTACAAGTGTCTCGTTTACACCTTTCAAAGCGTAACACAAAACATTTAAGACTGCTGTTATTAGTCAGAAATAGGACCTCTGGAATCGAATCACGAATTTATCACCTTACGGTGAACGGTTTTATCACCTTATAAGACTCAAAGTACCAAGATAAGAATTAGGGGTCGCAAACCGGAATTCCGAATTTCGAAAATACCGGGATACCGGGCCAAATGAAGGTCTTATTAATACCGGTTTTAATTTCACAGCAACCGGGATATTCGGTATTTTCGTTTTTAATAGAATAAATAAAACACATAGAAACACAACAACATATGTGTCATTTATTTTAAAATACGCGCGCGCGAGTTCGTTTGCGACAGGAGTACAATGTTCAACCGAAAATTTAATGGAGATTTAATAATATTTTGATTACCTCTTTATAACATAATTTAATTTGAAATGTAATTTTGGTATGTATGCCCATTTCATTGGCACGCGTTATAGCCCAAACGGCTTGACGGATTATGAACTGATTGTGAAATTGTATCATTATGAACAAACAAATGTCTATACGCAGACAGGTTTTTTGTTTTACTATTTTTACAATGTTACTAGCTTAGAAAATAAAATTATTTCAACTAAATTTATTAACTGTATCTTAATCTCGGAATTATCGAAAATAACGGAATATCGGTATTTGCCTGGGGTCAATACCGAAAATACCGGTTTTATGAAAATGGCTTATTATGGCTTAAATGATTCGGTATCACAGCCCCTAATAAGAATATTGTAACGTAGCGGTGGTGAGATGCTCTAATATTGTGAGGTGCGATGACAAGGGGGGTGAGGTGAGGCGAGGGAGTCTGGTGAGGCGAGGCGAGGTGAGATGAGAGAAGAGGAGAGATGATTGTCTATGGACAGAGCCATAATAATTTTAAAAAGAAGAATAAGAAAAATATAATTTGTAATAAATCATTACTCTAAAAGAGTGTTCGAAATTTTTCTGGTGTCTTATTTTATAGCGTTACAATATATTATACCCATAGTGATGCGTGGTGCCGGCGCGGGCAAGCGCGGCGAGGAGGGCGCGGCGCTCGCCCCGCGCCCGCCGCCGCGCGTCGCCACCATCAGCCACACCAACTACCACGAGAAGACCACGCTACTTAGCTCCGACGACGAGTTCCAGTGAACACTGGAATATTACCTTACGGCATATGTCTCTTAACATACGTTGTCATGGCATGTAATATGTAATACCATGTTTCGGTCAAAGTACCACTTAATAGATGGTCATACTACATCTCTTAACCAGTTCTTTAAATACATCTCCGTACCAACTCACGATAATGGTTGATGTAATTAAATACGTCTTTGTATTAACGATAATGGTTTACATAATGCTGTTCCAGTGTACACATTCAAGTTTTAAATAACGGCATATATCCCAGATGATATATTAAGGCATATATAACTATAATAATACTATATTTCAATATCACACTAACACAAATGTTTCTGCTCAGCTAAAACGACTAGTTCTTTAAAAACATGCATTAAGTAAGTTAAGATAACATGATTTATATAATGCTGTTATGTTTAACGGAATAGACATAGGTATGTCCTACAGTGTTATTATGTGCTGATGTTAAGGGGGCATCTATAAATTGTGTACACTTCATGGGAGACTACTTATTGCACATCGTTTTATACCATTTGCTTTAACTGACTTCTGCCAGAAACCCAAAATACTATATAAATATATCGAATACGATACCAATTTACGTCGACCTAATATGGATGCGACCGAAAATATTTATGGAAGTTATATATCAATGCAATATTTACACTGTCAAGATTTCAAAGACTCAACTAACTTTGCAATAGTTGAGGTTTAGGCCAAACGAATTTTACAATACATTGGCTCGTTTACTTAGAATCATTTTAGTCGTTTAGTCTAGCTAAACAAGCTAATATCGTTTGTGAATATTAGACTACGAGGTAAATATCTAGTCACGAACACTACAACTGTAGACTAAACATTTTGGGTAACACTTTTGTAGTGTTATTGTATCTACTTCCAGTTAAAATATAGGAATTTAAGTTAGCTATGTCAACAAAATTGACTATAATATGTCACAATTTTTCGCATGTCACTTATTTTAAATGGTTATTACACCTATAGCATTATGAATAAAATTATGACCACTAGAATTTAAATACGAACAGTAGCCTCTTAATATTAAAAAAATGTCAGTAATATTGATGTATTCGTTAAATTGCATGCCGTAGTAAAGATGAAAGCGTTGAAATCAAAATATTGCCTTGCAAAATTTGATTTTACTGGATGTAAAATTTACAGTTTTTGTAAAGGTAAAAGTCAATGTGACTTTCAAACAATACCATAGACAAGAGTGGCCAATTTATGTAGATCCATGGCTTACAATATAAACGTTAGACGAGCAAAATTAAATGGGATATAATAATTGCAACTTTTCATAAATGCCTGATATGCCTATCCCATTACGATTAGAGATGGATAAAAATTAGGGATGCGACTTGGCTAAGCAAAAATCGATTTTATAATAATCGACTTTTTATGTTAATCAAACAATCGATTTTCCAAAAATCGATGTTTTGGCATAAAAATAATCGATTTTTTAAAAATCGTTTTTTTTTGTTTTCGATTTTGACAACCAAAAAAAAACGACAATATGGACAATATGCAACTTGACGACCAAAAAAAAGGAACGACAATATCTATAAACTTCAAAATAAATAATCTTATTTGTAATTCAAAGCTACGAAAAAAGTGTAAATAAAAAATCGATTAATTTAAAATCGATTATTTATGGTCAAGAAATCGATTATTCTAAAAAAATAATCGATTTTTAAGTAATCGATTATTTTTTCACATCCGTAATAAAAATGTGACATTATTATTATGTGTTATAAGTAGGCGTATGTTGACTATGACATACATATGAAAATTGAGACTTGCCATTCAGTAGAGCGGTCATTCAGGAGATAAATTTACGACGACTCTGGCGCGATATTCCTAAGATTTGTATAGTTATGTAAAATAAGAAATGTTAGATAAATTACACATTATATTCTGTGTACAGAAAATTAATACCGTGCATAAAGATTTATATTGTATCTACGTACCTATTGCTGTTTAAATTATGTAACACGGTAATCAATGTATCTATAAATAATTTTAGTTTTGTAATACGAGTTATTATTTAAAATATTTAAACGTCTCTGGCTAGCTAAGTATTCAGATTTATGTTCTGATTAAGGTTCTATTTCAATATATAGGTCTAAGTAAGTCCTTTGTAGATCGTACAAAATTATGGCAAACATTTATAAAAGTTTAATGTGCACATCATGCTTTGCACAGCCTGGTCACTGCCTAAATAATTCCGATTGTACTATAAAATATCTGATTACTTTAGCCTTTAATATCATACTATAGAGACTAAAATCTACGTGTAAGGGTAGCTCCCATCAATTATTACATAGTATGTTTAGATCAAATAAATTACAATCGGATATGGACCATTTATTTCATCATTCTTGTGTAGATTATAGTGATTTAATAAACTTTAAAATGTCTCCACGAGGCTTGCTTTAATGAGAAAAATTGCTTCGCCGTCCAATTTGATATTTTTATGCCTTTCCGTAAATACTGATCTATTCATTGAGTGAACTAGCTGCATGCATAGAATTTGATTGAAACCGAAAAGCTACAGCTTATAGACGTTCGTAGTACTTCGTAGCAACGACGAACAGCAGAAGAAAATGTTGGAATTGGTTATCAAAATCGTCTGTATATGAGATTTTTTTTAGTACAATGTTAATCTGGAATTAATGTAATTAGAAAATAGTGGCTATGTATTCTCCAGGTCGGCTAAGCTAATTCATATTTTAATATAAAATTTTACCTTGACATTTTAAATTTTGTATTGAAATTTCTTGCACAAAATTGACTTGCTAAAATAACTCTTAAATAATATTATGTAGTGAAACTTTAAAATAGGCAAAACATTTTGGCGGTTAAAATAGCATAAGTCTACCAAAATTTCAGGTACCTGTTTCAGATATTTAAACCATAAGGCTGTATTTTTAATATTATTTAAATTGAATGATTCAATTATTTAAGCATTTTAGTTCATATACCATCTGTACCTATTAGATAAGAAATGAAATATAGAAACCAGGAAAGTTGGATTATTGTCTATTGTACCTATGTATATTCCAAAGAATGTGTATGTTTTACTTAATATTATTACACTTGTAAATGTAAATAACACAACTTATGAATATTTTGTTATTATGTATTTGTTACTCACTATAATGTATCTACTGCTTCTTAGTGTTGTCATTATTAATTTGTTAGATAACATATGTTTTAGAACTAATTCTTTGTTTGATTAATGTTTTATCGTCATGTAATGGTCAATTAAATTTTCACCTTAAGGCTTGATTCTGACTAAAATAAAAGTTGTGTTACAAAACGCAGGTAACAACATGTAAACCTTGAATCAAAAAGAAAATTTTGACCAAAATAGATTTTTTCTGATTTTTTATTTCACACGTTTTATCATTTACAATAACAAGAAAGAGATTTCTTGTCGCAAACATTATGTATAAGGCGTAGATGTGCATTTATTGTCCGAATCGAGCCTTAATTGACGTTATAAAGTCTCTTTTCGGATATAAGTAAAACTGTGAGCGTTAAATAGGCCGATATTTTGTAGAAATTTTCCGTTTTAACGTCTATATAAATAAAATTATTTTTGTAATGGAAATAGTATGTGGATAGTCATGATGGATTTTGTCAGAACCATCGTTGAATGAAAATGTAACTAATATAATGTTAGATATATTAATTGAGATGTTCTAGCTCCAAGTTTTTAAGAATATAAATACCTACATCATAACATTGACGTAATGGGATAATTTGTTTTATTTAATCAACTTCACCACCCAAACAACAATAAAAAGGTAAGTATTTTAAACCTGTATTTTATGTTAAAATTTATGGTTGCTACAAGATAAGAATATATATTTTAATTGATCGTTTTAAAACAATATTTTGGTGTTTGGTAAGAAAATAATAAAATAAATGGTAAGTTTATTTTGAAACTATACCCAACAGGTATTTTGGGAATCGTTTCTGGCGGAAAAGGAAATAGGAAAAATTATAGGTAGAAGAATTGATAACGCATCACGTATTAAACTTTTATATTAAAAATATATACAGTTATAACCACAATATTATATTCACAATTTGATCATTCAATAAGTAGGTACTTGTTATTGCTTCCATATTAGTTTCCATGTAACAAAATTTGTATGCCGGCCTAGAAATAAGTTTGTTTGTATTAAATCTCAATTAAAGTAAACAAAAATCCGGTGCTTGTGCTTAGCAACAATATTGTACAACGTTCTAAATCTGCTATTATTTGTTTTACACATTCAACCACATTTTTATAAAAATGGACAAAAATAGTGCTCTTTAAACCTTTCATAAAATATTGTCACTTCTGACTTAAGTCGTAGGTACATTATGAGTCAACTTCAACACTGTAGGTAGAGAAGGGCTTTTGCTAAACGTGTACAATTTAATTAAATAGATACTCAGTACAATCGAAATTTAACTAAAATATATTAAATAACTAAACATAAAAAATATTTGTTCAAAAAACTTCCTCACAACATACAATATAATTAAATGTACTTTAGAATTAATATCGCTTTCGCATTTTGTGTTGACACAAAAATGTGTTACACGTTCTTACAAGCTAGTTGTATTACAGCCGCAGTGGCAGCATTTCGTGGAAATAAAAAATCTAGACATCTACTTGCCACCGCGCTAAAGGCATCTAAATCACAATATCTAATGGCTAAGCCCTAGCGAGAGAGTGAGAAAAAGAGATATGCAAAGTTCACAACTTGTTATTATCCTAGGACATTGAGAAAAAGAGGTGAGTACACTCTATTGTGATGGAAAGTGCATACTACATATGGGCGTAGCTTATGGGACACATTGCACTGAATATCAGAAATTTCAATGTTACCGATTAAATCCTATTGGCTAAATGACTTCCAAGAACATGAAGCATTTTTTTTTAATTTTGACATCTCTTTTTTACTTACCGCTATCTTCTAAAGAAACGAGTGGTATTTAGAACAGATGATGGTGTCAATTAGATACCATCAGATGTCATTTTTGGTTAGATAAAAAAGAGCAATAAAACGAGCTTTATAACATAAAAAATAGATAGAAATTGAAAACGATTAATAAGTAAGAGATTGAGTAAGATCGAGGGTGATCTTTGATAGAAACTGAATCACATTTATTGTGTGCTATTATACAAAACAAAAATACATGTTATAATATTTGTTTTATGTTGATAAACGAAAATTCTGTGGCCCTGATAGTGCCTAACACATGTAAATATGATTTTCAATAAGTTCAGAATAGCAGTGTTAAAAACTTGTCATTAGAAAGAAAAGGTGCGGCGGAAAAATGCTTATTTTTGCTCAACTTTCAATCACTATAAAAATTGAAGTGCTATGAATAGAAGTAATAAAATATCAGCTACGCCCATACTAACAAAGGAACGTTATGTGAACGGACTAAATTTACAATTTGAGCAAATATGGACAATTTGTTGCATTGGTGAATAAACTTGATATATAAAATCGTTGCACGAAATGACTTAATCCTTACCAACGTAATACAAGCAATGTGCCACTGGTGCCCACGTCATTACAATACAATATTATATAGAGCTACAGAGAAGAAATTTGTGAAAAAGTTTAGAAATATCCTAAGGATAGATTTAGTTAAAGGGAAGATATAACAAAATTACTGAGTAAGTTTAATATAAACTTGATTCTTATCTTTTTGTCTAGACTAAGAAATGTGGACTTCTTGTGTGAGAAACTTGAACTTTGTGTGTGAGAAAAATACACGAGTACATAACTTTGCTTATAGTCTCAGTCTTAGTTAAAATAGACAAACTCAGTAATTTAATAATGTCTTCAGAAAAGTCAGGTTTTGAATAAATACTGGTTAAGATTGTACGACTCCGTGCAATCGTGGCGTGCCGTCAACGTCGTAAAGTAATTTGATAGTCAACTACGTTATGCAGAATAGTAAAGAGTAAATTACGCCAAGGACCAATTGATTTATTTGTCACATTGTCACTTTCGTCTGAAATTGAGTTGACGGAGACCCAAAATTTTCTCACAAAAGTTAATATACCTACTGCCGAGACGAGTGCATAAAAATACACTCAGAACAAAAATCTATGCTCATAATTTAGTAGTCTGACTTATCTGGATTCTAACCCGGGATTCGCGGTAAACAGTACCTATGCCACGAGGGCCGTCGCATATTAAGCAAGGTAGAACGGTATTTATCCTTATCAAATGATCTCAAAATTTCACCATTTTAATTTCACTATCAAAGTCTGTTGTCTGTAGCCTACCAATTCGTACTCTGACAGCGCGATAGACCATGGCCTATAAAATGGGACAATAATTGTAGACGATGGCGACGTTTATCACTAACAACGGACTGTTATCGATCATTGTAATGACTTTTATTTGTGCGATTGGTTTTAAAATTTAACGAAGATGTCCAAATAAATCATTTAGTCCACGACGATTGCAATAACAATGCTTATAACAATTATATTAGACAGGCTTAGTTTATCAGGACGAGAAAACCCTTGTATAATAATTTTGCGATGTATTCCATCCTTTTATACATTTTACATGGAATATTGACACAATCAGATAACACATCATATCGGTTCAGTAGCGTATGGGGTTCTAGACTTGTCGCTAAAAAGGTTTATGAATTTCATGAGGTTTATGAATTACCCTCATTTTTATGATTTTTTATGGACCCTAAAAGTGACGCATGAGCGTAAACTGGGTATTATAGGACTTCCTTTAGGAAATTTAATTAGTTGAGACAGTCTTGTTCAAGCTAGTATCTTATTTGCGGACAGTCTAACAGTGAATACCAACATAAAATCAAGGGTTTTCTTTTCCTGATCCATTCATACATTTCACGTAAAAAATTCAGCTACCTATGTGAAATCTGAACCAGCCAGATCTTTTCTTATGCGTTTAATAGTATTCCTTATCAATATATAATTATCTCAGATTTCTCAATGCACTTAATTTGCCATTACCTTAAGACATACTTACAAATTACAATATTTTCTCTTTTTTGTATCATAGCTTGTACTTTCACTTGCATCAATTTGAATTTTTTCAAACATGTTAAATATCGTTGGTAGTCATTTGAGATAGATATAGATACTTATTGTATAGGAGTGTGCAAAGATATACTATAAGGAGCGAGTTTTTGAAGTGAAAACTTCTTTAGGCGCGTTGAGCGTTTTGGTAGAGGGTAAAATCCTCGGTTCGCGTCACCGACAT
>DWNE01010141.1:0-10494 GCA_018249875.1 Cecropterus toxeus
GAGTTACCGAGTCAACTCGTCGCATCGAGTCGATTCTGTTGCCAGTAGATGTCACTTCACTACTCTATTTTACTTATGTATGCCGCGTCGGTACAAAAAAATTGAAAGGTTTAAACTTGCATCACGTAGTTCGCCTCAAGTTTTGTTAGTAAATAGATTGATTGAACTTTAATCTATACAACGTATATACTATATGACAATGACGCTCTTATTAAAGGTATTTGTTGAGAGTTGCTAAAATAAATCTCGCTCGAATTCCACTCGCAACTGGAGTAAGATTTTTTACTCGAGTAACTCGAAAACTCGAGTATGACTCGAGTGAGGTAGCAGAATTGCTCGAGTGACTCGAGTCGCATCACTAGGCGCGAGTAAACCTGGTTGTTGGCGTGGTAATGCTCCGATACGCATTATTGGAGCGCCCAGGCGGTTTTGACCTCGGAAAATTGTTACAGTGAATGATTCTGTTTGGTTGAGGTGACATTTTGTTGCTTATAGTATAACTTGAAAAGTTTATCAAAAAAATTTTTGTGCCTTTTTACTTTTTTTCGATATTCCTAATCTCATCTCTCTCATCATAATAATATATATTTAATTTTTAGATAGTTCTATTTACTAGCTTTCATTTGATACCCATATCGTCGTAATAGTAAAAAAAATCGTCGTCCTCCCCTTTCGCTCTATTTTCAGGGGCATTTTTAAAATTATATAGCCTATGTCACTACGCAAACTGAGACCATTCAACTGATATGTCATACGTCATAATCCGTCCAGCCGTTTGGGCTCTAGCGCGTGCGAAAGAAATGGACATACATCCAAACAAACATACGCTCAAAAAACATTATTCTCCTTCTGACACAGTCGGGTAGTGAAAAAATTAAACTATTTAATATTTACTTCACATTGGTAAGTGCTCGGGATAATTGAAGGACATAAGACGTAAAACGTGATACACGTCTTGAAACAACGTGAAACGCTAATTGATCCGACCGCACTTATAAGTATTAGATTATGTACAACACTATTTTTGTAGGAATCCATAACTGACGCAGTTTTTCTAGCTTTAATCGGCAGTAATTTTATAAACCGATTATATGCAAAAAACACTTATGCCAGGAGGATGTTCTAAAGAATTCATAAGATGAGTTCGTATTACACATTAAATTTCCTTCAGATTGATCAGATTTCCAAGGTATAGAAATGTTTTTTTTTTAAAGTAGAGTATTCCTTTATATTATCACATTATGCAATAGTCTTTTCTAGACATTTTCACTTAGTAAACGTGCGTGAGTTTTGAAGATTTAGAGAATATTTGAATGTATATTATAAACGCCAATGATATATATGTAGTTTGGACATTTATTTTTTTTTCAAATTTATAAACTAGTTTCTGCTCTCCATGAACATTTGTTGTTTTACGCTAGAAAAAGGTGTGGCGATAGTAAAAGACCACCGCCTCGCCTATTTCTAGCCGCCGGGCATCCCGCCAGACTACACTGGTTCGACCACCTGGAAATATATACAACTTTATCAATATAATTAATATGCACAATCAGTTGAGATTATCCTTTAACAAACTAACAAACAGGAACCACACCTATGTCTAGCGTGAAGCAGTTCGTGTGTTTTCGGTGTGGTCGCCGGTTCACTTATACCACCATGACCATCACAGTCCTCAGGAGTAGCAACGCATCTGTGGATCGACTTCAGATAAAACCACTGTTCTATATGAAGTTGCTCACAGGTGTCTATGGGTGGCAGTAACCACTTACCATCATGTTGGCTGCATGCTCGTTTTATTTCCTTCATTCTTATAAAAATAAAAACAGTGTGTATAAATACATTGAAAAACGGTGCAATGAAAATACCCATGAGGAAAAAACTATTAAAAATAGTTGAAGCGATTAAAACTGATAATCAATTTTATCCAGTTAATGCGGATGCTGGGTTATTTCTTGCAGGTACTTACATCATGATTATAGTTTATGGTTCCCAATACCACATTATTAATAATATTGTAGGTATACAAAAGTGCCTATAACAATTATTAATTATTGCTTTATAATTATAGTACATCGGGACATCTCGTGTTCGTAATTAGGAAAAAAACAGTACAATGGGCTAAAAATAACCTTAACCATAACTATATATATAATTAGGAATACGAAAGTAAGTCTGTGTGTATTGTTACCCGATTTAGCAATTTATCTGTTCCATTATTTCAAGATAAGATAATGTTTATCTACTCTAGTATACACTAACATTTTGTAAATACATCAAAATACAAGCTTTTATAAACATTAAGAAAATTAATGCATAATACTCGTACGATACGAAAATCTATTATTAACGGCTTCTTCTATTGGTTTCAAATAATACTTCAACTAATCCTAACTATATATTTCTCTGAGAATCTTAGTTGGCAATTATTTATCATTATTTGCGAATGGCCGACTATTGACAACTTTATGACCACTTAATCATTTTTTCTTTTACGGTTTTTATTGTTATTACTTTAAATGAGTTTACGTTTATATATATATATATACATATACATAAGTTTAAAATAATATACATATTATATATTTTAATCTTCTTGGATCCTTAACATTATGACTGTTAAGTTAATCGTATCTGCTTTTTAACCGAATCCAAAAAAGGAAAATGTTTTAGGTTCTACCGTATATTTTGTTTTGTAGGTTCACCGATTTCCCCGTCAATTCTGGACCGATTTCATTATTAATGTGACTAAAAGTTTTTCTTCTTGTTCCAGTATGGTGCGCATCCAAAAAAGGATCTCTGTTGGTCTCGAAGTGTTACAATACTTTACAACCCGTGAATGGTGGTTTGACACACACAATTTCAAATCTCTAGCTACTAAACTGAAACCAGCAGACTTTGCGACGTTCCCCATGGACTTAGCCATCATTGAAATTGTGCCCTACATAGAGAGTTGCATGATTGGTGGCAAACTGTTCTGTCTCAAAGAGAAAATGGAAAACTTGCCAAAAGCAAGGTTGCAAAATAATATGTAAGTATGTAGTAAAATTATTATTTTCATACGTCAGTGCTCTTAGTACGAGTGTTATACGTTTTTCAAAAAGATAATTGTTTACGTTTGAAAATTACATTGCAATGTAAGGATAAATTGTTTAGAAAATACCTCTGATCGATCTGAAACGGGAAGGTACTCAAAGTAAAATTTTTCAACACATGACTTATTCAGGAATATTCATTCAGGATGTTTTAAAATATAAAAAGACACTTCTAAGACAAAACCCTAAGCTTCCTGCGTGAGTACATGAGTAAATATTATTGTATCGAGCTTTTTTCGAGCTATTTTGGCAGAAAGTATCAATTTCGGATGAATTTAGCAATTTTCTCTGGAACCGCTGATCCTCCACGAAAAATATTTTCAGGCGACCTTTTTTTTATTTTTACACATAATTGTACATAGGTTTCTGGTTAAAGAACTTTATTCTCATTAAGAATTAAAATTCACTTACATGAGAAATTAAAAGTTATAAACATTAGTATCTTATACATAAAGCACTGCGATTTTATACAAAAAATAAAAAGGTGGGTTTAAAGGTTTAATTATGATAGGTTTAATTATATTAGACTTCTTAGTGAGGTTAGGTTAGGTTAGTCGATGTAGTTTCTTTAGAACATAAAGAAGTAAAATTAATACTTGATTTAGAAGTAGTAAATCTTAACTTATCGTTGTAGGTTCTATTTATAACTCAGTAATTATATGGCGCTAATTAGGCACGATTGAATAATTGCGTTGTAAATTATTTCATTAATTCATCTTAATACGGCTGCACATCCTTCTGTACCGTTAAGGTTAATTGGGTTGCTTAGATTAGATCTGATTCCATTAGGAGTCATAATTCTGTATTACGATTTGAGGAAAATAAAATATTTAGGTATCTATGCACCTGTTGACATTTAATATTATAAATCGTCATGTAAGTAACGTAATGTGTTCTCCATTTTATTTTCTTTCTTCATGCACTTATCTCTGGAACATTTTTGGAAATTTACATTTCCTACTGTACTGTTAATTAAAAAATACAGTTACAGATGTTTTGTTAAAAAAGTAACATAAAAAATAGTAAATAGATATATTTACTAGCTTCTATTTGACACCCATATTGTCATAATATAAAAAAAGTTCCTTGCCCCTTTCCCTACTTACAGGCAATATTTTTAAAAATCATATAGTATATATCACTGCAAACTGAGAATTCCATCATATGCCAAATGTCACAATCTGACAAGCCATTTGGGCTGTAGCGCATACATACATCCATCCGTCCATCCAACAATTCATCAATCCATACATACATATAAACATACATACATACATACACACAACTCACAAAACCTCACCCTCTTTCTGACGTAGTCAGGTAAATGGATGAAAATCATTATCTGTTGCAGATTATTCGTAATGGATCTGGCGGTATCAGCTTTCCTCTACTTGTTGCTACTGTATGTGATTGTTCTGTACTTCGAGCCAGCTCGCGTACTCCTGAGTTACTGTCCTTTGATTGGATTCTTACCACTAGTAGGCAATGTTGTATTCGGCCAGTGAAGTTATAATTATTAAAAATAATGTTTTTCTACGTTTATTATCAGTAGTATTGCCGTATTTTTATATATAGCTGACATTTATGTTGTAATAATTACATTACTAGTATTAAAATGTAATAAATTTAAAACTTTGATATTACAAATGTCTATTGTTTATTATGTTCTTAAGGATTTTGTTGTTACTGTAATTATGTATTACGTTAATGTAGATTGTAGACTAATATTTACAAGTTAAAATAAGTATAGCAATATTCTTGATTCCTGTTTCTATCATTTTATCATTTTATATATATAAAAGGCAATTCCGACTCACTGACTTATATACAGGAGAAACTACTGTACCTAGAACCCTAAAATTTGGTACAAGGGTTCCTTTCATAGTTTCATTGAGCGAAAAGAAAGGATTTTTTGAAATTCAACCCCTAAGGGGTTAAAATAGGCTTAAAAGTTTGTATCTAAGTTCGCAAATTTTGAAGCAAGCTCTATGAAACTTAGTATCTGGCTTTATGGGTAGAAATAATGAATGCAAACAGACACACTATTTTTTAATGTCCAACGAAGTGGGCATGGGTCTGCTATAATAATCCTTTTATAAGTCTTTACTAGGTATATTGAACTACAGGTCACGTGACGACGATACAGACTATGAAAAAAGTATGTTAATAAAAAGTAGAGATTCTTGCTTTAAAGAATAAAACGTTAATGATAATCCGATCATAACAGGTTTGAATTAGTCATAACATCAACTGTAGAGTTAAAACGTGTACTATACATAGTTACATACATAATAATATCTTAGATATATTACAAGTGCTTATGTGTTAAATGTTTATAAATAGGGTGTAATATAAATAATATAAAAAGGTATAAGTATATGCTATATAACTCACTGATGTTGCAAGTTGCGAGAAGTTTTTATATAAACAAAGGTTACCGGTTATTGTATTACGGTCTTGTACTTAACATGATTAATATAAAATAAATAAACTCTTTGATCACGTGTCTTATTTTATTATTCACCAACAGGTTTTGACATCACTAGTCTATAAGGCTAAGACCGCAGTGTTTTAGCTAGCAAGCAAAAAATACCGGAAATAAAGAGAACCGGTAACCGTTCACATCCATTGTCCATTAGCTCTTTGGGGTCCTAGGCCAGAAATAAAAAAAAATAACACTTTCTACACTCTGGGTGCCATGAACACACACAAAGACGAATACACAAACACCCAGACCCAGAACACGAATCTAAATTCATCATTCAGCTGTCTGTCTGGTCGGGGATCGAACCCGGAACTCACTGCGTGGCAGAGGTATGGTGACCGCTCAGCCACGCGGGTCACCAAATAATAATAAGTCTCCCCTAATGGTGGTTTTTGCTAATAGTTCCTCTGCCATGCGTGTTGGTGACGGAATGGGTTTTGATACGCAGCAAGACGCAGATGCCCATTTCTTGCATTTTGACCCTAAGTCGCCTCTTAGAACATCCACAGGAAGAGAGGGAGATTATTGAAAACATATGTCTGTGGGTATAATATAATAATCCAGGGTCTTCTTACAAAGTAAGCCATGTACTTTGTTTATTAAGACGAGTAGTAATCAAGCGCAATGACTGGAAACCTCCCCTTTCTAGGATATTTATAGAAAAGAGGTAATATGTGCCATACCTATTTTACTGATTCCTGTTCTTGGGTTTTTTATGAAAGCATCAATGATTGATCAATTATAACTATGTAACATGTGAATGTGTATAGTGGGAAATACTAAGGGTAAGACCGTGTTATTAAAAAACAGCTGACATTTGCAGACGTGTGACTCAAGGAGACTAATATAAGCCAGCGGCCATACTAAGATTTTAATCGAAACATGTTGAAATGCACATACGAGTAGGTACGACAATTGAAAACTGTAAAAGTACTGCGATTTTTCATGATTTTAAAAAAATAAATAGAACTATAAAACGTCAACTCAAATATCGCAAATGTTTGGTCCATTCCAGTGAGGGAACGTACCCAAACCACGTGACCATTTCAGGAGGGGGGTGGCCTTCAAAATCACAGGGAGGGAGGTGGGGCTTAGTTTTCGTCACGTAGTTAACATCCCAAAAGGAAATCTTACGCTTTTTTGAGCTATTTTCAAATATTAGGCGTTATACCTACTTGAAAATAGCTTTATATATTTAACTTTATGTTAACAAAAAAAAATTGATAACCGTATCTACGAATAACTACGCGAAAACTAGATAAAGAGGAGGGTCTACTTATATCCTACGGATTGTCACCAAGTTACGTGGTTCGGGTACGTTCCCTAACTATGTAGTTGTAGATGAAATATCTCTTAAATTTCAAAACTGAAGTGAATATTCTTAGAAATTATCATTTTGTATCGTTATATTGCTTTTTTTAATCGTAAAAAGTTTTTACCCGAAAGGATTTTTTTACCCAACTGCTTCAGAATCTGTTTATATATGTATCTTTTCGGATTGTGACGTAATAATATGATTTATTAATGGAATCATACCAGTTTGCAGAGTGACGTAGTCTCTATAATTTTGAAACGGGGAGAGGTAATGATGATTTCTTAATTATCATTACCGCAGAAATGTATTTAATATACTTAACGCACTTATTACTATGTAAACGCAAACTTTTAATAAGCTTTAAAAAAAATATTACAAAAACAAAATACCTGACTGCAAATTTCAGTTTTACCAGTTGAGTTTTTGTTTTCATAATAATTTCTTTTAAATTTCTTGTTAAACTATTCACGTTTTTAGAACTAATTTCGGAGAAAAACTTGGTGTGGCCGCTTGCTTATATTAGCCAGCTTGAGTCACACGGCTAAAAATCACAGCGGTTTAGTAATAATATAGTCTGAGCTTTAGCTTTAGCTTTATTTTCCACTAAACACATTCTATTATATTGAAAGTTAACATAGATATATAATACCCACAGATATAATTGAACAATCATAGATGCCTTCATAAAATCCCCAAGAATAAGAAAAAATAAAACAGGTATGGCACATATTATCTCTTTTCTAGAAATATCCAACAAAGGAGAGGTTTTTCCAGTCATTGGGCTCTACAGCTCTTAATAAACAAAGTACATGGCTGACTTTGAAAGAAGACACTGGGTTTGACCATGTTTCCCATATATAAAATATACGGAAAACAAGAAATATGATATAGTCTTGCTATCGTAAATATAGTTTATAAAAATATTCTCTGCAAATTATCAAGCATTTCCCTACTGTAGGTATGAATGTGCGCCTGACTTCATGAGAATATCAAAAGTAATGAGGTTGGAAGTTATCAATTTAACCCCTTATCTTCTTGAGGCGCGATGTTTAACTGCGTTATTCTGCGGTACAATTACGATGGTTCCAATCGACTATCGGATTCAGTGCAAACCATAGCGAAATTCAGTTATTCAATTGGACTGTCAAACAAATAGCCAAACCAATTCACTTTTCAAGTCATTTGAGACAATTTTTGAGACTAGCTCTAAATTTATTTATTAGACTTTATACTGTTATCGAAGCAGATTGCCTATAGACCTATTAAAGAAAACAATACTGTTATTTGGCAGAAATAGATGAGAGATAAAAGTTATGAACAATATTCTACTACGTTTAAACACGGCTATTTCTAACAGCTTAGTATTTAAATCAAGAATAAAAAGCAAATGTAGCTTATCATATTAAACTATTTATTTGGTATCACATAACATTAAAAGCTAAAACTTACTCGGATTTATACCTTAAATAATCTATTTATTTAAACTTGAGATTCATTGCCATAGTGACTAGCAAAACTGGTACTGTATAAGTTTTAAATATGGCTTTAAAGTACCTTGTGTTAAGTGTAGTTGAACCTTTATTATGATTTACTAGTATTACAGATGCCAAAGAACTGCAGATGTATTTCATTATTTAAAGCCTTGGTTCTGCAGAAGTAGATTAGCAATACTCAACCCAAATTTGGTACAAATTTTGAACCTTGCTTTAAGTTCTCTTAATCCATATATCCAGTCTTCGGAATCGACAGTTGAGAGACTGTTTGATTCGTTTCCAAATTTATTGATTTTTTGTCTGCATTACAAATATTTTTTCTTAAACAGTGCTTTCAGAAATTTCAATTTTGTCATGCTCGTTTTATTCGGACTATATCAATAAACTTTGACCATACGGATTTAGGATATTTGTCACGCACCGAATTGATAAATATATCAGGATAAGTGACCCTGAGTTTAAAGATAAAACTTTAGTAAAATGCCACGTCTTTGTTTCACAGATCAATACTAGTTACTTACAAATGTTTCAAGTTTGCCCTTATTGGCATTACAGAATGGTCTATCATTAACGACTTCGTTAAATTCCAAATCTGAATAGGATGTCTTCAGTCCGGAGTTGTATCTCGTGTTCGCAAATAAAGAACATTTTCTGAAAGCATCCGATATCGTTTAACTGGCCGGTGTAGAACATAGAGCCGCAATTCTCGTTGCCACCTCCATCAGGCTGGCCATATCCCCAGCCATTGTATCCACTATCGTGTAATGGCACTCCTGCGAAAATTAATCAGATTTTAAATAATTATAAACGACATGTTTCAGTTCCTCGTTCCTTTGTGGTGTCGATCTTGAACAGCAATTCCTCTCTTTTTGTGAATATATCTAATATATTGACGAAAAGAGAGGAATTGCTTGAATTCACGAAAAGGACAAAACTAGAAGATGGTAAGTCGAGTCTTCCTGTGTAACATCAACTCAACGGATTCAAATTAAATGGGGGAGGGCTTTTTCTAGCAGTGAACTTTAAATAGCCAAAGGATGGCTGATTCAGTCTCTAAGGAATTGGTTTTCTGAGAGAAGCATAATAATGAGTTCATGATGGTGATAATTTATATCGAGAGTTACAGATAAACATATCTACATATTAAACTACAACAGGATTATTATATCACCATCAACAAAGCTTGTCTTTTTTTTAATAAATGGAATATAACTGTTTTAGGGTTTATATAAAAGCGTTACACACCTTTAACTGTAATCCAGCCGTTCCTGTTACGAAATCCTAAATGGACCGCTCCTCTCAAGAAGTCTCCATGGACGCTGTCTTTAGGTGCTTCAGCAGTGATATTGACCAGGAGGGCTGCCTCGGCATCCGAGTTCAGTACAGCCAGGTATGACTGCTCGGCGTGGCAAATAGCATATGCGTCGGTCCAATTCTTAGGTGTTAAATGGAATTTATAGCATCTGTCTAATTCCTTGCTTAATTTATATCCTGAAACAACAAGTTTAGTAGATTGATGATAAGGTAAAAATATTTTTAAGGAGATATAATAACATATTTTTATCAAATAGAAGTACCTACCATAAGCCACACGGGCGTATTTAAATTAACGTGAAAATAATAAAATTATCTATGATTTTTTTAAATGAAAGTATTTTTGTAAGGAAGTGTAATAAAACTGCTGCTGTTGCATCAAATGTATTAAACAAAATCCAGAATAGTTTAAATGGTTTTTTTCTTCGATGCTTCTCAAATATTTTACATCTGGATTTCTACTCCTCAGAGAATAAACCGTTCTAGTAGGTTGCCATCCATCTGGGTTTTCCCAGATTTGTCTAATAAGACAAATATGGATGCCCGGATGAAGTAACCTTCTTAAATATAAGAAGGCGTCAAGATGGCGAAGGCGGTAGGATTTTATTTGTAGTCCGGATTCGCGAGCTGCTTTAAAATTTTATTTTATTTTTTTTATTTAAAAAAAACACGCTTTCTACACTCATAGCCCCACACTAGGATTTCCACCTGTGTCGTCGGTGCCATGGACACACAAACACGAATACACAAACACCCAGACGCAGAACAGAAATCTAAACTCATCATTCATATTTC
>DWNE01010142.1:0-10493 GCA_018249875.1 Cecropterus toxeus
GTAAAAGAGAAATTTTCATTTCAATACAACTTTTTTTACAATAATTAAACTAGAGGTAAGACTAAAGTAGACCAGTCAACGCATGGGCGGCTAATAGGATCGCTTAGTGGAAAAACAGTCGTAATTTTAGTCATAGGTCTGGATATCTGAAAAAAGGTTAAAATATGTCATTAACAATAAAAAAATCGAATTCAATGTTTTTCCTTATGATGAACGAATACTTTTTGCACGTCCAAAATGCCAGTTTTTTTTCCCATTTAAAAAAAAGCAAGTAAAGGAATTTATGTTTTTTTACAAACACAATTACTGAATAAGTAGTTTGTTCTAACTAGTAGTTTTACAGTTGTTTTCTTATATCATTTGCAATAAAAATAAATTTCTTTGGCAAAAGAGATAGTGTATGAGTACTTTGTCTATGTCTATGTCTGTCTATTATTTATTTTTATTGCACGATGATGTTCGTGTATATTACAAAACGTACTGCTAAACAGCAGGATCTGGAAGCAGTGCAGTAGCGAGAGAGGTGGGAAGAACGCGTTGATGTGGACATCGAAGGCGTAGCCCCACTCCACGTCCGGTGCTGGCTCCCGCCGTAAATACTTGTTGCTCACATACCTGTAATATACAAATTGTATAAAGTTTCAGACAACTCCTTTAAGAGTTATATAACTGCATCATTTTACGTTATACTCTTTAATTTTACGTTTTACATTATTTTACGTTAAAAAATGATTTTCTATATTATACTAGGTCTTCTCCCGTCTTCGCTTTTTTAAGTCATGTTTACCACTAATAAATATCGTATTTATTAATCCATGTCATAAACGCAGCCAATATTTTTGTGCAAAAGAGGAGCAAAAATCCATCGTTCCTCAAAATCTTTTGCTTTTCCAATATTTGTATTAATAAGATGAATCACACGAATATTATGGTTAGAGTGCATGGACGTTTCCACCATATATTTGTGGTTTGTAACAGAAATGTTGAGTTTTACGTTCTGGATTGAAGAGTGTTGTTAGGCAGAAATTTTAGCCTTTCAGTTTAGTTAATCCTCAATATGACATAACTAAAAAATAGATTTGTTGTCCTTCCAGAAGCCAAAGGACAGCAAAACTATTTGAAATTGATTCGAGATGTTTACAGACAGAGTCACCTACCATTATCTCAATAGAATACATATTTGGACATAATAATTATATAGTAATCATTAAACAAAGAATACAATGGTATTTAAATGTCGAATAGTTAACATATAAGAAAATAAATATCGAATGTTTTGCAAAACTATCTTTTTGAAGTAATGTCTCAATGAGCAAGGTATTTTTCGAAATGATTTACCAGAAAATTGTAGAGACAAGTATCCCAGCACCGATGAAGTCCACAAATACTACGAAGAGCACAAACAAAGATAGCTGGCTCCACGTGAGACCCAACTTGAGTGCGAAGCAGATTGATGATACTGAAATTACAATAATGCAATTCTTTGAATTGGTATACTTATTAATATGTTTTTTATTGCTCTACAAGTACCAAGTATTCAACAGGATAACATTGAACTGATGTGAAATTACCTTATTTTGTTATTAACATATTAGGGCTTTAGTGGTTTGACATTTTTTATTGCGGCCATAAATCGGAACAAGATAGTCACGCAATGGCTTTTTTGGGGATTTTTACTGGCATGAGATAGCATATGCATGTATGTATGTATGATGTATATACAAAAGTTGTAAAATTCTATATTATGATTCACTATGACTCTGCAGTAAATATATACTTATGATAAAACCTATTATGAAAGCAGTCAGAATTATAATGTTTTATAAAAGTTTTTGCTGGTCTTTTATTAATTGAAATAAATAAAATGTTAACGTCTTACAAGAAATATGGAGTATACATTTCATAGTATTCAAAAACATACTTACAAAATAGAAATACACTTAACAATACTAGGAAGGCCGGATCATCCCTGGCAAACTGTGATTTTGTGTCTGAAATGGATAAATATTGGGGTTGTAATATTATAATATGTACCTTACCATACAATCTATATAACTTGTATGCAAGTTCTCAATTTCATAATGATATAACTACTTACGTTTCCTATAATTGAAGTTCCTAAAAACTTTCTGAGGCGACACGAATAAGTACACCATTTGCCAGGCGGCGAACTCAAAGTCCATTTGATTGAACTTGAAGAGCCTCCGCAAGTATTTGTACCGTTTTACCGCCGCGCTCGCCGTCGTGGGCTGGTAGTTCGCGGGCGCTGGCAACGGAGACGTGCTCCTTGGATAGTTTGGAGTCGGTGATGTTGAATATTTCATCATTTTTACCACGTAGTTATTAATTCGAAATTAATGTACTATTGTCGGTTGAGTACTAATCTTTAGCGGGCTTTTGGTAACACTAAGGTAAGTTGGACATTTATTTATTTACAAGAATAAAAGCAACTTTTTCAAACGTCTGATTCATTCAATACGTCATTTACGTTTTTATATGTCACAATGACAGTGTCATAGTGACATTGTCCTGTTGTATCGTTGTGACGTAGACGTTTTCTGTTTCGTTCAGAAATTATATTTCTATTATTTTAACATATGTATATTAATATAATATTGATTGTCTGTCTCTGGTTGTCCTTTATATTAAATGGTTTATGGTGTAATAATTAATTCGATGACCATAAAACTTGATTATGTTTTAATCACATTCCTGGAAAGGTTTTTAATATTATTAAATGCTAGGAAAGCTGTATTGTGTTTGTATAAATTATAATCATATTAGATTAATTATGAATGTATATAAATAAATAACATTTTCTAAATATGTGTAGTTGATCTCAGCGAGCAAGGGTATTTTTGCACTAGACAATAGGCGCTGATGTAAAGAATATTTACGGACACCGTAGCTGTCTGAGACTTTTAATTCTATGTCGTTAATTATTATGATATTAAATTCCGTATGGCTTAGAAGTTTTTATATTTGATACTTATGGCTGTTATCTATTGTCTATTTGGTACATGTTTATGGTTGGGAACAATGATGTACTGCAATAATTTACAAACTTTAAATAGAGGTAATAAAACCATTATAACTCTTTTGATAAATGTTATATTTGGTTTGTAAAAACAGAAGTATTATGTATACGAAAATATTCATCTTTATGTATTTGATTTTTTTTTATCAAATTTCTTCTGAAGAAGTGGTAGATTGTTGTATTTGATTTTTTTTATTAAATCATTCTGAAAAAGTATGTAGGTACTTTGAATGAAACATTTTAAGTTTTAATTTTTATTTATTAATGTAGTTACAAATGAATATTCAAATCATAACAAGGCGGGACCTGCAACACAAATCTTCATAGTAACATACGTAATTGACAATAATTGTTGATATTACATTTCACGACAAGGCATTACAATTACTTATGAAGTTTTAATTTGACGCCTTGTAACATATTGCGATATATAAATCTAACAATAAACTGTTAGTATTATCACAAGTGATTACTATACATACTGCGAGTTAAATAAAAACATAAAAATACAAAAGTTAAATTATTAAATATATTAAAAGTATCTATTAATATAAAATATTAACTAATCTTATGAGTAGAAATAAAATATTTATTATCTTTTCAGTTAAGTGTATGGCCGATATTACTTATTCATATTAATGTTTGGTAAAAAAACTTAATTTAAATATTTATATGAGCCAGAATTCGTTGTATCCTTTGCCACTTAAAATAAAATATGACTAGGACATTCAATTTTATATTTCTCTTAGTGGTAACTGTACAAAATGGTATAGAGAGATACTTTATTGCGGCCACACCCATTTTAAACAGACTGGGATAATAGGGGAAAACTGTTATTTAAACAAAATTCATTTAATAATATCCTAAATTGTTCATTTTGGCATGAAAATATTCTGTCTATTACTAAGAACCAGGGATGTTATGGTTATAAAATTTCAATTCTGAATACTGATACGGATATAGGGATAATATTATACCGATTATAGATATGTTATTGTTTTAGATTATAGGATAGTTTTGGTTACGGATAATTTTTAGGGAAATTTAAACGTAAAATACAAATAATTAAATTATAATTGTAATTCGGGTTAGATATAAACCCAAATTGTATATATTATTATTTTAATATAACAATCGGTTATATCAGTTATTATTATAGCTACCTTATCAATTTTAAGTGTTATTTATCAAAACGTAAAATTACCATTATCTCGAAAAATGTCGGAAATTAATCGTAACTTTTATAGTGTTACGGTTATTTACGGATCTTCATAACATCCCTGATAAGAGCCTATCTAGTGAGTTTTTCATGAATATCATGATACATGTAATGACTACACGTTACATAAGCGTTAGTGTCATTATTTTTCTATTTTACATTAATTTATATTCTGTTGCAGCCAACTCAGGTAGTGGGTGACTCTGGTGTAAACACCCGGATATCCTGGCTCACCACACTTGTTGCCGAAAGATACTACTCCAATCTGAGTCCAGCGACCGCTGGCTTGCAACATTAGAGGTCCTCCGGAATCGCCCTGGAAGAATAGTAACAGTATAACAACACAATAATTATACAAACACAAAATTATAATAATTATATAATAACATAAAAACACCTTAATTAAAGATAAAATACAAATGTGGATAAAAAAGTTATGTTTTTATTAAAAAGCTGTTTATTTTCATTGTTGCTATATTCGTAGTATATATTTAAGGTTTCGAGTTATTCAATAATCTATTTTAAGTTTTTTATAGTCCATCACGAAATTTCACACGAGTTGGTTTAGTAGCAGACGAACACTGTTTTTGTAAAATGTTAAATTGTTAACTAGCTACCAACGCCTTGAAAGACGTTTTTACTGTGTAGTACAGACATAAAACACTATTAAAAACTTCATAACGTTGCTTGAAAAGAATCAATTAGCAATTTCTTACCTGACACGCGTCCACACCGCCGCGCGCGTAGCCAGCACACAAGAAAGTATCAGTGATAGGTTGGAAGTACGCCCTGTCGCAGTCCTCGTTCCTCCAAACAGGGAGTTTAGCTTCCAATTGCCTTGAACTCTCTCCACCTCCATATCTCGTGGTGCCCCAACCAACCACAGTTGCCATTAAGCCGTCAAAAGTTTGCCGCGAGAGGTCACCGTTGGGCAAACAAATCGGGATTACGTATTTCGATTTCTGAACGTTTTCTGAAAGAATAATGGTCGGTATATATTATAAAACTTTTACGACTAAAATAGAACTAGAAACCTGATGGTGTGGTCATTGCTTTCCATGAAAGTCGATTCGGAAAATGCCAATTGAGGGAAGCATATATCCTGCTGGACATAGAAAACCTTAAAATACTCTTGGGTGGATAGAGGTGTAGGTAACATGTTATTTAAACGGTACTCAATGTAATTCCTGAAGCCAATACATTGTTGTCGCATCTCAATAAACGTCATTAACCTCTTAAATCTTTTGTCCATTTATGCGTAAAAATACGTTCTTAATTAGGCAACAGCATGCAGCAATCAAAAATGATTTATGTGACCAAATGTTTACTGCATTGAATAATTTGAATAAATAGATCGTGTGGACACAAATTGAATGTATAAATTATAGGTATATTTTCTAGCGTGTACTATACATGTCTAATTTAAGAAATAACTAAAAATATACATTTTTTAAAGTTGGTTACAAAAGCCTCTCTAGTCAGCCCATAAAAGTAAAAAAAAACGCACGGAGGTATTTCAATTAGAAAAAAAGCGATTTAGCTTCAGAAATGCATTTTAGTAAGAGTTTTATTGGAAGGCGTTTTGCGATGACCGCTTTACTTGATATTATAAGTTACATACAACGGACAGTTTGCGAAATGTTGTCATATACTAAAGGGTCGAAAAATATTTACATTCTATGAGGGTAGTACCACAAGAAAGATTTAAGATGACTGCTTATTTATTATTAATTTTGTACTATACAGAAGTAGCAGTTTGCTACATCTCACTGCAGACTATGAACATCCCTAATCAACCCTGGACAAGACCAGAATAGAAAGGACCAGACCTTTTTTCTTCAAGAAAGGTTTCGCCCTTCAGACAGTAGCCGAAGCCGTGGGAGTAACACCGGATTATGTAGGATTTTTACCGCACTAAAAACCCCCCGGTGGTCGTGCTCAGCGCTGTTCGGAGAACTCCGGGATCTCCAAGGGAACGCAACCTTATTCCTCCGAGCGCGATGCTCCTTTTGAGCTCTTCCCCGGCGAGAGAGGACCATACCTACCAGAGTCCGACCACAAATTCCACATAATCTGATGCCTAGGGATTTCGCTAGAACGCCTCGTATAAGTCGTATGTCTTTTAATAAAAAGGTACCTACATTTAACTTAGTTTTTTTAGTTACTGAGTAAACCAGAGAACTCTCATATGCGTTGGTACCCCTTTAACACACAAAGTTTTTATTTTGATTCTTCAGACTCACCAGACAAAACCAGCACAGCGATGTCATTATAAAACCCGACTCTGGAGAACTGATCGTGGGCTCTCACAGCGGACACTCGGAGCGTGACAGGCCGCGACGGCTCATCGTCTCTAGCCAGGTCCACGTCACCAAGACGCACGCTGAACTGACGGGCAGGGAATCTGAAACGTGAGGAAAGGGGTTTAACCAATATTTGAGGAAATAATGGTGCATAAATTTCAGTATTTTTGCCAACTTGTCGATAGCGATCGTTTGGTCGATCGCAGCTATTATAGTGCCATTATAGTGTTGAAATGATTTATCACTAAGAAAATTGATAACAGTCGTTTCCTTTAAAATTAACCCTTATAAATATTATATTCACAAACAAAGATAGTTTGTTTAACTATGATAAAATTATGTGGCGTATGACTGAGAAATAAGTGTTATTAAAATTTAGGTATGTAGGTATATATAAAAAATAATTACACTTGGATTGGTGGGACCGCCACTACACCTATTTCTAGTGTGAAACATGTTGTAGAATATTCAAATTCAAACTAAAAATATTATATTTGATCTATAAAATCATTCCAAACCAAGATTAGTGCAATCGCTTTTGTATGTCTATGACTGAAATTCGTATTTTTTTCAAGATATGACAAAGTCTCTTGCCTGAGTCAAATAGGCAAAATAAACATCTTACGGTCTCTGTTTAGAATCCCTGGTGCAATGGGCAGCGGTGAGCACATGTCTCTTGCCGACGAGCGTCCCACCGCACCAGAACTCGCGGCGTTTGCTGCCGTGCAGGTAGATCGCCGCCATCCACGGCCAGGCTCCCGGCTTCGATTCTGTCCCGCCTACGATGCGACCACCTTCGTCTTCTCGCTGTCCGCAATCTGGAAATAGAAGGTTAAAAAAACACGCTTTCTACACTCATAGTCGTGGATGCCATGGACACATAAGGACTAATACACAAACACCCAGACCCAGAACAGAAATCTAAACTCATCATTCATATTTCTGTCTGGCCGGGAATCGACCCATGGGACCCACTGCGCGACAGACCAGTATGGTGACCGCTCCGCCACAGGGGTCTGTTTGTAGAAGAAGAGTTTATTTTACGCAATTTTTGGAGGTAGTTGAAGTAGAACCATTTGTTGTTCAACTCCGTTGCATCTATTTCAGCATAATAATAACAGTGTTAAGCGCTGTTCTATTCTGATCTGACGGGTGTAGCAAGGTACACTTATTCATCCGAGGCGTTCGAACTTAGGCCTCAGAAGTAGCAATCCATCTGTGACTAATCTTACGTAGGACTCAGATCGGAGGTTGATTACAGATGTCCAGCGATGATTGTGGCCATCAGCTTCGACACCACAACCACGTCTATTTCTAGCGTGAAGCCGTTATTGTTTCGATGGACTGGTGTGGATGCCGATTGAATTACATAAGAATCGCCTATCTTAGTTCTGTGGAAACGCAAACGCAATCGGCTATAGTTAACACTTTAGATAAATATGAAGTTGGCGACAAATGTCCAGATTTATGGAACAAAAATAGTTGTTAAATGCGATCTAATATCACAAGAATGTGCCATAGAAATCCCGTTGGAATTTATGATTAATTATCTTTAATAGAAGCTAAATAGTTAATATTCACTTACCATCCACGTCTACGATATTTGAATAGTTGGCAATGATGGGCGGTGCCACCGTGTAAAACGTTGTAGTCGATGGTCTAGGAGTGGTCACAGCCACTGTGGTAGGAATTGGTCTACTGGTTGTCGGCACTGGCGCAGGCTTGGGCTTCTTGGTTGTTAAAACCAGAATAGCTGAAGGTTTCTTCGTCGTTGGTTTTGGAACTGGTCTTTGGGATGTTGTGATTGGAATTAAGTAAGTCGGTTTGCTTGTTGTAGCAATCACTGGCGTTTCTAGCCCTTGTGTTGCTGGGACAATGAGATCTCGAGGGCAACATACGCCTGGTACGAACAGGTCTTTGAAGCAAAGCGACTCTCGAAGATTTACCAAATTCAAGAGCAATTGAGGACAGTTGCTCAGATCTTCGCATATGCCCTCTTCTCCTTCTGGAGTAGTACAATATTTCGCGTTACTTTCGTGATTAAGATCGCCCGTAGCTATTTTAGTTATAGGCGCATCTGGTAATACTTTTGGTAATGCCTTCTTTACTATTGGAGCTATTTTGTCCGTCACATTTCTTCCTAATACGTTTTTGCTGATCGTATACAACGCTTGTGGTAGCTGCTGCAGGTTAGGATCTGATTCGTTCCTGTCGTTTTCGCTCACCATGTCGACTAGGTAATGTCCGACTGTGTTGATTGCTCCCAGCGTTTCTGATATCCTGGTGAAAGCTGACTCTGACAAAAGTCTTCCATCGTTATGCGTTTCCGAATTGACTAAATCTACTGATGACCTGCTATTATAATTTTGTGGGTAATTTTGGAAATTGTACCCTTGTCGTAGCAATGGGTTTGGATTATATGATACTGGGTAATTATTGTATTGTCCAGTATAATAAGGATGTGTTTGTATCGTCTCTGGAGATCTCTTTCTTGGTGAAAACTGATGCCAGGGTGGGTCGCTGCGTTGTATATACGGGTTTCCTATATGATCCGGCGTCCTCACAAATGTGACTGTAAGGGAAGGAAGGAATTTAATAGACTATTCAAAAAATTATCTAATTTTATGGTTAAAAAACGTAATTGATGCGTACCTACCCGGATGAAGGACTTGTGGGTGGCATCTTATGCTGGTGGCCAATATAACAGAACCTGGAAAGGCAGAAATGCATACGTTTAATAACTGGAATTATTGATCTAACCTATCCCAATGGCCCCTAAAGGTACACCTAGGACAGAGTTCGGCAACCTTTTGTGTCAGAAGAGATAACAATTACAATTTATAAAATTTCAAAGTTTTTAACGAGCCACATTTTTTTCTTTCCACAAACAAGGATCTTATTTATGCTAATTTTATTATTGCGTATGGACCTAAAAGTTGCAGCTTTACACCCCTGGCCTAGGATGTAATTCGTTCTATACTGCAAGAGTCAGCGATGTCAATTTAAAATGAATGTGTGTCACGTTTTAGAAGGCCACGAAGTTTCGCTGCAAATTAGCACATCATTTTGTTAAAATGTCGTTGTTGAAAGTTCTTTAAAAATTGAAATCACGCTCAAAGCGTGATTTAAAAAAGAGTTATCCTTATACGGGGACCACCCTGGGTAAGGAATATATAGAATAGTATACGAGCATGCACTTCATCTGATTTCAGAGATTATCGCTGCTCAAGGACATTTGTTACCACAGATGCGTTGGCCTTGAGGATTTAGTTGGAACGCCTTGGATAAGCATGCTTCACCTAGGGTTGCCAACCGTACTATAATATATAGTATTGTACTATATTTCGGGTCTGCGTTCTATATAATATATACTATAAAAGAAATAACGCAAAAATACCAAAAATACTTAATTTTCGACACCGAATCTGACATCCAAATTTTACGCACGATTTACTTAACGTACATTAATTTTAAAACAAACATGTCACTTCAAGGAATATAAGAAGTATAGATTTATTAATAAATTTAAAATAATTATGTTTTTGTCTACATGTTACATTTTCTCCATAAAATACTATACGTTTTATATGTGTACTATATTTTTAAAACTTATTTTGAAAAACACTATATTTCGTTGACAAAATGTTGGTACCCCTAACTTCACCACACTATTTAAACCAGAATGCAGTAAGGCTTAACATTGTCATCCCTACCAAACTACTATCAAACCAATAAAACTTTTTAACAAAAAATAGAAACCGACTTCCATGTCACCAAAAAGCAATAAAATAACTTAAATATATGTTGGTTTCTTACATACACAGTACATAGTGCATAGTCCCGAAGTCGGCGCTCATAAACCTGTCAGATTACAACGACGAGTCTATGTCCTACAAGTATATGAGCGCCGACTTCAGAACTATGCACTATGTAC
>DWNE01010143.1:0-10493 GCA_018249875.1 Cecropterus toxeus
TTGTAACAGAAACTAATGAGTACAACAAATTATTTTTGCTTATTTATTTAATCATAATAGATTAGGGAGTTTAGGTGTGAACGGTACTAGGACGAGAGCGGGTCATGAGACGGGACCGGGGAGGGAGACCGCATTCCTCCCGTTCCTCTAGTTAGCTTGGTGGACTAGTATACATATAACTTCGAATAATTAGTGCTGCTTCGTTAAGTTTGGAACCTCGGACCACCGAGGCAGTTCATGCCCTTGACCTATCAGCGCTAAACAGCCTCTACGGTTTCATGAATTTTAATTCCAATTATTTTCTGCAGGCTTCATGTAGCCCGGAGCTTTATTAAATTACGTAATCGGCCAACACGCTTCAAATATATGTACGAAAAACAAATTGGATGAATAAATATAATTTCATCCATGATAGTAAATGCTAAATTTGCTCAAAATATGCAAACTTTGGAACATTGTTTTCATGTAATTCGACTCAATTACTTACTTCAAAATTTACGTTATTTTTCGCAAAAGGCCATGATTAAACAAATTCGTGTTTTTGCTTTTAGTTTTACCCAATTACTTCACAATGCTTTACGGTGAAAGAAGGGTGAATATCGTGATAACACCTGCACACTTGAGAGTTCTTAAGTTCTTAGTTATAACGTACTCCAGTGTGTGTGGAGTTTACCAATTCGCAATTAATATGGGCGGTGGACAATGGCCTTGAATCTCTATCTTTCTTAGAGAAGACTGCGCCTAGTAGTGTTATAATGGGACAATAATTGGTTGGTGACCAGGTTTTCACTATATTTTATCTTATATTCCAGAAAGCGGCGAAAGGACCAAAGCTGCGCCCGCCGCCGGGGAACAAACGACAACTGAAGCCGCTCATCGAGAATCCCGCGCCATGAACCAGAATGTATATAAGACAACAATAGGCTTGTCGACTACGAGGACCACCCTCGGAGAAAATTCCACCGAGGAATACCCAACTGACACAGAACCGGTTAAATCTAACAATACAACAGACAATGTCCAGCAGTGGACGGCTATAAACGTCACTGAAGGCAACGCCTCCGCTGGATTAAACGCCACACAGCAAAACATCACAGACGAGACGTACGGAAACTCGACAGATGCGCAAAACGCAACGTTCGCGTCGAAGAAACGCAACTTGAAGTTCATAAAGGACATTATAAAAGATGACGCGGCTATAGGCGGAATGTCCGAGAGTCGTACTGAAAAGCCGCTGTCGCTGGAAACGACGTTTCTGCAAACTCGGATACCGCCGAACGTGGAGTCTTCTAGACGCGTCATTGACCCTGGGGAAGGGGGGATGGACACTGGCGCGATAGCCGGTATCTCCTTCGCGGCGCTGGTGCTGACGGCGCTCGCTGGCAGCACTGCCTTCGTCTTATACCGACGGAGGTACCTGAATAAGCCACAGACTCTAAACAATAAATGCTCAAATCCAGATTCGAGCGGTTATCTCGATGATAGTACGATACGGGTGAGTATTGTATCCTATATAAGTTCCACAAATAATAGGTGAGTTAATTTACTTAGACCTACGACGCTGTAGTTTAGATTTGAACCCATTTTTTGCTAAAAACGTTTCCAGATTCTGTTGCAGGTAGACAATACAATGAAAATTTTAAATGTTCCTTCTGGGCTAATGTTTAAATCAAGTTATTGTAATCTAAACGCCAGGTGGAAAAATTTAAATGGTTTAAGAAGATACTTACCACCGCCGCACTTATTTCTAGAGTGAAGCAATTATTGCGTTTAGATGGAAGAATATGGTTGCCGGCTCACTTATATATGAGGCAACCATCTCAGACTTCAAGAGTAGCAACGAAGCTATGATTGTCTTCAGGTAGCACTCCTGTTCTATTTGGAGTTGGTTACAGATGTCAATGGGTGGCAGTGACTACTTACCTCTGCATGCTCGTTCGCTACTTCCACCTTATAAAAATCTCAGATAAGTCCTTAATATTATAATGAAAATTCTAAGCTGAAATAATAAATCTCTTTATCCTTGTCTAGAATTACTATAAATATTTACACAGTACGTTATTTTAGGAGAAAAAGGTTCGTTTGTAGCGATTTAAATTATCCCTCGTGGCGGCGTATCTCTTAAGGGATTAGCACAGGAGTTGGCAACTGTGTAAACAAAATACCAAATTACACAGAAAATGTTGTAAAAGGCATAAAATCTCAATATTGTAAGATATTTGAATCAAACAGTAAATTAATGAAAATGAGAAAAATAGTAACTAATATCTATCAGTCTTTAGAGGTCCACTGCTGGACATAGGCCTCCCCTAAACGGCGCCACTTCAACCGGTCCTGTGGCTTCTGAATCCAACGGTTCCCCGCTTGTTAAGGTCGTCGGTCCACCTGGTCGGGGACCCACCTGTGCTCCTTTCGCCTAAACGCGATATAAAACTAATATAGCCAATTGTGTCAAAGAGGATCATCACAAAAAATGTTGCAAAATACTTAAGTCTCTTGGAGCGTTTTCATTACCAATTGATTAAAGTTAGTTTGATTCCGATGTAGCTACCACCATTTATAAGTTACATATACCTTTGGCATACACAATACGCGTAACAAGTGTGACCAATACGGTTCCATTTGGGAAGTACCACCGTCACTTCTGTATCTAACGTGAAGCCATTCATGCGTTGAAAAGGTGTATGTCGGCTAGCCTAAATACTCGGCGACGTTTGTTTACTCCTCAGGAGTGGCAACGCATCTGATCGCGCGTGACGACCGGTATTAATGTGATACATGCATTTATTATCTCTACTTAATGTATACAAATGAGATGGTGTATGTCTGTGTGTTACTTTATCACACAAGAACAACTATTCCGATTTATATGAAATTTTGCAAGGATGTAGCTCATTTAACTGGTCTGTCTATAGTCTACTTTTTATTTCGATATTTTTCACTATTTAAAGATGGCGAATATTTTTGTGACGTCACTACCTCGTTTGGTGTCATGCTTTCATATTTCCATTTTAAATAGAAATTTAAAACATAGCAAACTTCTGATGGTATATACGAGGTTAACATTTAATTTTTTAACCCTAAGGTCCTTATCATTTTTTTATGTAACTCCCAACGGTTAGTGAGTAAAGCCTATTTCTTTTGTCACGTAGCAAACCTACTCGTGCTTCGCTATTTCGGCTATTTAACTTATTAAAATATGTGTATAAAATATCAAAAAAGGAGCCACGGGATGCCGATCCCTGCGCTAGGAGACAATAGTTCATATTACGTGTGTAAAAGTATCCTCTCTGCGGTTGCCATTCATACTTGGGTTTCACTTATTTATCCAGGTTATCGTATGTAGAGACATGTTTTTGTATATTTTATACTCCTGTATAATTAACGTATTAGAATATTCTTTTGTTTAATAGAAGGTAGATTCAATCTGAAGTAATTAGTAACTCATACTAAGTAATTACTGCCGCATGCATACATCTGTGAATAACTCCATTTAAAATAAGAGTTCTACCTGAAGTCAATCACATATACGTTGCGTCCTGAGGGCTAAGATAAAGTAGCCTGCAAGCCGTAGTATTCCTGAAGCCGTAGTATTCCTGAAGCCGTCAGCATAAATGTTACTAAACCGAGTAGGTTGAGAGAGTGATAAAAATTATGCATTAAAAATTTCATTACCACTTGCAAATTGCAAATAATATGGTGTAAGGTCATATTATGGTTATAATCTTTATATTTCTTATTAAACATTCGAAACTAGCTTTAATTATAAATATAAACTTTTTTAAACAGTGCATGTATGTATTTACGTAATATTAATAAGCTATGATTCATATTTTATCACACATCGTTTACGATCTTTTTAGGTTTCTTTAAACCACAGTTAAAACGGAATCTTATAGCTCAGCCTTTCTTTTTGTCAGGGCTCTATTTTAGGAAACATAATTTTAAGTTGGGGAACATAATTACTTTAAACTTTTAAATTACTGTGGACCTTATAACCAGAAATGTTAACATTTAAAAAAATACAATACAAACACAACTTCAAAAACTCGGTGAGTCCTGAGATTTGAACCGGAATAAGCTAACTGCTTAATCAATAACATTATTGATTATTTTTAAAATAAATTGATTTTTTATATAGAATTTATATGTATTTTATTGTAAATCGTTTGTGTACAATAAAGATTTCTTGTATTGTATCGCTTTTAAATATATAAAAATATTAATTTACAGGACAATTCGGAGGAGATGTATAGCCTGGACAACGATTCGTTCCTGAACTCGCTGGAAGCCATGACAATCCAGAACTATTGGACCGATACAGTGAAACACACTAAGCTGTGAATTAACTGAACAGACTTATCAGAACTGACAACTATAGGGTACCTCAGCGACATGAACGGATTAAGATTGAAATAATAGACATATGTAATGCAGTGTTCTTTTCGATCGTGTAAAAAACTTATATCGTGTTAGAAACGTGTGGCGCCATCTATGTGTCGTATTTTCAAAGTATCCATAAAAGAACGAGGAAGACAATTTGTACATAATCTTTGCCGTGATGTAGTAAACTTGTAGCGACATCTATCTGTCATTTTATATAATGTTCCCAGTTAAAAATAGTACAGTAAGAATAAAAAGATATCAATAATATCTTTAATAATTGTTACATCGGTAAAATAGTCAAAATATATGAAATCTTAATAACCAATATTCAGGAAGTACAGCGCCATCTACCGCGATTTAAGTGAAGTGTGAGGGAACATTTTCATATAAGATTTTAAGAGCATATTTAAATTGTTATAGAATCTTAATTCAAACTAATGGTTACTTAATTAAATTATTAATTAAAAATATAACAATAAGTATAGCGCTGTGCGTTTAAAATTTTGAATTTAACTGTATTTAGAAGACTTAAATATGAATAAGGATATGGTTTGTAACATAAATGAAAATCAAAAATTAATTAAATACATTTGTGGCTTGCTTTTTTTAATTTTATAGGCAAATTGCAGTTCATCTACGGCTACCTCGTGACCACCTTTGTAGCAGACGTCAGGGTATGTTTCTGATGTCCTGTTCTTTAGTAAATCTATCATATTCGAATACAATTCCAATAAACATTAGGACTTCGTTCCCACAAAAGGAAAGACCTAATACATACAGAGTCAAATCTTGCTTTGTTAAAAACATACATTTTAGTGATAATACATTTTGGATTCAAATGCTTTTTTAATACCAATGATAAAATCCCAGTTAAATATATGTAACGTTTTGTATGAAAGCTCACAATAGATAAAAAAAAAAAGTTATAAAAGTAGGTTCCTCAGCCGTAATATTGGAACAAGTTTCAAAAAATACAAAAAACATAATGTTACTTAACAATATAATTATATATTACTAATAACAAATTAAGTTTAACATCACAAACTTTTACACTTCTACATCTGAGCTCATTTCTTGTGCCAAGCATAGTCATAGTAAAAGTATAAAGCTATACCTACATAATTTATAAATTTACATCATTCATCAGCGTACATATGTAAGGGGAGGTTTAGAAAATCTGCATCCCCCCTCTACTTTAAAATAGACGAGATAAGAGAAAATCTTCAACTAGGACGATTTATTTTGTTTTTTTTTTGTCGACCAATTTGTGAGTAATTTTATTTCCGGCTCTTCCCTCCTTCCTCTTAGCATATGGTATAAAATTAAATTCAGAAAGTAAATGCACTTTCAACTTTTGTTGATTTACTCTCTTAACAATGCTGTTAGTACGCCTATTCTACTAAACCTGACTATGAAATTTGATGAGATTTAAAAAAACGTTACCCTTCTTGGGACGCAGTCGGGTATAAGTACCGTTAACTTAGGACCTATCTAGAAATGTCTAGACCACCTCGTAACAATATTCTGTTACTTATTGTTTTTGATATTGTATACTACAAGGGCATACCGCGTATAAATTATTTAATTTTAATGCGTACTAGAGATTTGTATTACGCCTTGATTTTTTATTTAATATTTTTACATTATAATAATTATAATTTGACCAGATTGAGAATTGTATGTTATTTATGACTAAAATATTTATGTGTGATTATGTTAGTAAACATTTTTGTTATAGATAATTAATAAGTTTTGATTTTCTTATTATATTATGATTATTAATAGTAGAATATTTGAATAATTATCCCAATGAAATGTATGAAATTAAATTCTACGACACTTAATAATTTTAATTAATGTGAATAATTTAGTTTAGATTTTTTTATTAATTTATAATAGAGTTATATAAAAATATCAATTTTAGATTTATTGTACATAGGTACTTAATTGTTGTGATAACATTTTTATTATTTTATGTGTTTGGCTTAATGTTAGTACCATTGATTTTAAAATTAGTAATTTATCCAGTAATCTAGATTACACTTCATATGTAACTATAACCACTAACTAATATTCAAATGAATTGAATGGAAAACATTTGTTGCGTCCAAATGAATTAAATAGTGATGTTTACTCATCTCTGTTTAATTTCTTATAATAAGTTAAAAAATAAAAATTACAATCCGGAAAGGCGGCTTATTATTTATTTTTCGCTCGCTCTGTATAATGAGTGCGTGAGAAATATATACAATAAATTGCCTTTTTATTGGATGAGTATTCCGTTGCATTAATTTGTCTAAATATAAAGTTTGTACATATGAGAAGCATGTGGAACACGACAATTATAGCACTTTCAGTCATATCAGATATCAAGTGGAATGCAGCCTATGAGTGCTTTTATATAGAAGCGGATTTTCGAAGGACTCGTGATATGAATATAATTAAACTCAATGTGTAATTAACCAAATTTGCAAAATATCTGAAAAGATTTGCTTAGGATTAAAAACTTCCGAAAAATCGTTTTATTCATTAATAATAAACAATATTTACTGTTTTTAACGATTTAATGATTTACTATTTATTAGGGGTGTGCGCATATCGTTCAAATCGTAACGAATTATAAGTATAATTCGTAAGTTCTAATTATTCACACACCCCTGCCATTTATGTCTGTCACGCTAGATTAGGACTGCCATCCGTCCCAGTTTCTACGAATGTCGTAGTAAGAAGTACCAAAGGAAAAGATTAAAAACACTTGATGTCTGAGACAAATTGAATATTACTAAAAAGACCACTCATTAACTTATTCACGTACCCAAGTGACGCATATTTCATCTGGCCTTGGTATATTATGTAATGGCTGTCCTAATGTTAAACTTGCTTAATTTTCTATAGTCTAGAATTGATCTGGGATTAAACTAAAATCTAGACATAAGATATTGATCTCAGTATGTAATTTTAAATAGCAAGAGATATAGTTTAATGTTGTTTTTATAGCTTTAAATTTCTGAAATTAAATAAAAATTACAATGGAATTCTTTTATGGTTATAATTTTGTATAATTTCTATTATCTTTATAGTTCGACAAGTTGCTTAAAAATATATATCAATTATAAATGAAAAGAAAGTGTTCTGAAAGATTATGCCGCGATTTGGTTATAATGACAAATGAGAAACTAAAAAACTTACAATACTAGACACGCCGACGCCATTTTCAATAAGATGTACGATGTGTTTGAAAATTATAGTTATACGGTTATTTTTTTGTTGTAATTGAAGACTTATTCTTGATTGTTATTCCTATGTTTATTCCTTTGCAATTAATTTATGAGTAAAACTTTGACATTAAAAAAAATCTTATATGCACCTAATTTTATTTGAGGAATTTATATATGAAAAGTTACGATTAGGCGGTAGCCTTGTCGGACCTTGTCCTTACATTTTTAATTTAAAAAATGATTTATTTTAATTAAATATCTTGCCTTACGTAAAACATGTTTAGAAGTACAGATGAGATAATACTTGTATTTTGTAATGAAATTAATTTGTGTGGTAGTCATCTCCAGATTACTCTGTTTTTGTTGTGATTTCTATTTCCGTCCAACATTAATTTTTGTTAATTTACTTTCCAAAATATTTTTAAACGACGTTAAAATACTTTAATTCTATTGTATTTCTCTTTGGCTTTCTTAAAGTTTTGGTAAAACGCGTGCCTGAAGTTTATTTCATTAATAATATATTATAAATCTATTTCTTAACTATCACACTGTTGAAACTTTTTAAGGGCAAAATAAGCTATCAATTAATTACCAGAAACTACCCAACAGCCGTTTCCAAAACTATAAAAATCATAATTCATTCTATACTTCTTAATGTATGTAACTCAAAATTAGTACAAAAACTTTTGCTCTATAGGTCCAATCAGTAAATCAGTCGTAGGTTTATGTGTTGAAAATTGAAACTTTATAACTATGTGACTTTCAAGTAATATCCTAAATAGTGATGAAAGAGGCTCAGTCCTTGAAGTGCTATTCAAAAGTCTACTTATTTTTGCAGACTAGTCTTGACTAGTGTGACTTGACTAATCTTCTAAGACCTAATTCAAAATACTAAAGACTAAGTTAAGTCTTTCAACCGCAAGGATGTTGTTTCTTAAGACTTATTGATGCGAAAATTTAAAACAAGTCAATGAGGACTCCAAGACACATTCTGGCTTAAACGACACACTGAGTTTCTTTCATTACTAATATTTAATATCTGATGTATTGCATTTATTCATAAAATCATTTCAGTACTTGTAGTGCGTTTAAGTTGTAACAATAATATTGCTATAGTGGCAAAAACCTATACAGCACATTGTATTTTTAATTTTTATATGACTTCCAATCTTTTTTCATAAAACACATTTTCCTAATATAAATGTATGTTATGAGTGTTTAAAAAACTTTTCCAATAGTACTTATTAAAAAAATCGTGTTCAATGTTCATTATACTAAAAATTTTAGTATTTCTTACATTTAGTGTAAATAAATATTTTCCAATCTGTAGACACTGTTATGGAGTTTGAGCAGATATTAATAACTGTGACCGATATTGTTATATGGCTAACACCTTGAGCATAGATATTTATTTTTCGCTACACAGTAACATTCTTAATCGACGAACAATACTTTCCTGTTCTTCTATTGGTGGAAATTGTTTTTAAAGAATAATTCTGCCAATAGCATCGTGGAATGTTATTGTCAAATGTCCTTTTGGGTTATCATGATAGGCAGGTACTGAAACTAGCCTTCGCATTCAATCTTAATTTTAAAAAGTAATCGAATATGTTAACAGATGAAAAATGTAACTTAAAATATGAAAGTTTCGAAATCACACTATTTGATTCAGAAAAGTAATTTTAAGGTTACATAATATAAAATGCTGTTTTTTTCTGTTTCTGTAAATTTCTGTTTCTAGCTATTTTGAAAGCCTATGCTCACTTTTTTTTAATATTGCGTACGAATGCTAAGCTGTTTGGACGCTCGTATGAAAAAGGCTTAAGACACAGTACACTAACTTCATGCTGGTGTGATGTATATAGCTCTAAAACATTATCATATCAGGTCTAGATATTAATATACAAATAGTTACTATCTACTTGTACTATGTAAGTTTAATCTGTGTGTAAACAGGTTTTAAATTATATGAAAACAATTCGATACCTCATACCATCTATTTAGATTTTAATCATTCTAATGTAAAATGTAATTTATGTAACTTGAGATTTTAAGTAAATTGTACGTTTTGATGTTTTAATTACCTATTTGCCCTTTAATTATATATTCCGTAAAATAAACAAAATTGTGTTAAATAAGCAATTATTGTTCAAATAAAAAATGGGTTCGATTAAACATTTTTCGAAAACTTAGACTCTCAGGTGCTAGAATATATATTTTGTGTAGTCAAAATAAACCCCTATTAATGTAGTTACTTATAAAAATAATTTGGTTTGTGACAAAGTATTGTAATGAATTAATGGTTTAATTAGACTATATCATATTAAATCTATTTTTACTTGCAATATTTTGTTTTATTTTGCAATGATATAGACAAATGGTACATAACACGGGTAAAACCAAAGATTTTGTACCACAAAGACTTCACATATAGCTGTCTGGATTGAATAATAACACAACACAAAACGGAAATTTTACAGACGAGCCAGGTCAAAATTATACAATGGTTTTTGTTTTTTTCTTTACTTGAATTAAACTTCAACTTAATGAAAGGTTAAAATAATTAAAATAAATTGAACATTCAAAAATATAACGAAACATCAATAACTTATCAAAAATAATCATTGTAGTTTTTGTTTAAAACTTTCTTTTATTACATACCATTTTCCTGGTAATAACGATGGTATTTTTTATGTTAATTGACATGATTACGTTATTGCCACGTCTTATATCCTAAACAAAATATAACTTCAGGTTAAATTACATTGTAAGCACTCTTAATTGTAAAAATAATAAAAATGCAACTTAGCCGTTTTTAGGGTTCCGTACCCAAAGGGTAAAACGGGACCCTATTACTTAGATTCCGCTGTCTGTCCGTCTGTCTGTCTC
>DWNE01010144.1:0-10493 GCA_018249875.1 Cecropterus toxeus
AGATGATCGCCTCATATAAAAGTGAGCCGGCAACCACACCATTCCACCTCCCGCAAGAACTGCTTCACGCTAGAAATAGATGTGGCGGTGGCACTTCCCCGGTCGAACTACATTGGTTCTATCACTTGGCATATTATCATCTGATGGTTTGCATACTCGTTTGCTAACTTCATATAAAAAAATACTTACCACACCTAGTTGTAGCTACCAAGGTCTCAGCGGACTTAGAGATGCTCCTCGACAAAGCAGTAGGCGGCGCTTTCATGGGGGTGGCCTGGCGATGGTGATATACCATATCGTGCTTCAAAGGTTGGAACAACTGTAAGTTCTTTAACGCCATGGTTCAAACGAATGGCCATATTTGTTTTTTGAATTTTTAAAGTACATGTCTGTTTTATAATAAATGTTCTTTTTACTTTTTAAACACTGTGACTGTAAATTTAACGTAGACATTGATTAATTTGAGACACAAGTCTATTTCAAACTTTGGCAAGTTCGAACTAGACTTATAACATTACATACATGAAAATTAAATGAAAATAAAAGGTATTTTAGTAATATTACATACTTCCAATAAATTAAAAAAAAAAAAACAACAAAATATCTCAATGAATTCCTATAATCTAACTCTAAATGACGAAACGAAATTTTTGAATTGACATTTTTGAATGAAATGTAAGTATTTAAAAAATATTATACTATAAAATTCATACGCAAGACTTACTAATAATAAATAACAAAAGTTAATTATAATAAATACATATTTTACGCTACGAATAGGGATAGGTTTTCTGTGGCTACCAAGCATCGCACAAAGAGGAGAACGAGAATATGAAATACTAAAGTGCTTCACATTGTCTCGCTAACCTAATCCTATACATTAATGTGTTTCATTACCGTGACGCATTTTCGTTTCATCGAGTTTCAAATCATATAGTGTGAAAAAAAATACACTTTAACAATAATTATCGCGGATGTATATTTTTCAATGGAGTCAATAAATATTCAGATTGGACTGTACACTTGTTTGATAACAAACTGACTGCATGCTAAAACTGCGTTTTAAATGATAATAAACTGTTTGCACTTACAAGTGCTTGCGCATTATAATGCGGGCTTAATTTTATTCCTGCGTTTATTACTGTCGTAAAATATTAGAGAGTTGTTTGAGCTCGTTAAATATCCGAAAGTTATTTTGTAGTGTGGGAATGCACAATATTATTTTCGTGTAAACACCCATACTTTGCGAAAAAAAAATGTATCAATATATCTTGTAAATAATATTGAATTATTAAAAAAATATTATTAATTTTATGCAACATGCATAAAATTAATTTCCTGAATAGTTCATTTAATGAATCTTGATTATGATCTTGATCAATGAAATTAAAAAAAATAATCATAACACTGTACAGAATTATTCACTGAAATAATACTGATATCTTAGAAAAACAGTGTAATTTTGTTTTACATATGAACTGGCAAACGTAAGAAGTTCTACAAAACAATATTCAAAATCAATTTATATTATTTTCACCGTCAGGTTTCAATTGTTCCACTATTTGTGATTTAATAACAATTTTGTATATTAGATAGTTGTTCGTTTGTTACTATAATAAGGCGGGAATTTTTCACAATATGGCGGTAAGCGGGTGTCAGAAACGCGCGCGTAGCGTCAACTGAATTATTCGAAGGGTATGTAAAACGATTGGGGTTTTCAATGATAAGGCGTTATTTAGCAGGGTTGGGGTTGAAAGTAAATTTCAATGATGGATGTCGTTGTGATTTGTGTGTAAAGAGACAATAACTTACATACGATTGAATTTTCTGTCTTCACATGGGTACAGTATAATTATAATCGCATAAAATATAGATTACATTATTTATATCCTTGGGTAAGTAAGCATGATAACTATTTTTATTAATTGTAAGAACTATTAATTTTTGATTCGAATCTGTAATTAACGAAAATGAATTTCAATTTAGTATTTTAATAAAATCACAGGTTTTAGTTAATTGTTGACCAAAATTACTCGTAGACTTACTGACGTGTAGACGTGCTACGAATTTTTTTAGGCCGGTTGGTTCATAGTTCAAACTTTCAAAGAGTATGGAATAAAGAAATCTTATAAGTACTTGTGTGTCATATAAAGTGAAAGGTTCTTACTTCCATTTGAGATATAGTTAAGATTAGAATTTCAAACTTTCTCTCGACTGAGTCATTTATAGTATTCTATTGAAATCCTGTCATATTTAATACATGTCATGTCATGACATAATAACATAAACAAAAAGATCCATGTATATCTATTGAAATAGGAAGCTAACTAGATTATTTAAAATGAGATGAGACAAGCATTGCAACAGTAACAGGTTCATGACGAACTTATATTAAAAACCAGCGAAGTGCATATCGGAATTGCGCACGAAGTATTCCGTACCATCTACAAAAAACGGCAAAAAGACACTTTTGTTGTATGGAAGCCCCCTTGTAGGTAAGTACTTATTTATTTTATTCTGTTTTTAGTATTTGTTGTTATAGCTATAACAGAAATATATTATCTATAAACATTTAAATTGTCTAGCAATGACGGTTGTTGGGATACAGCCTGGTGACAGCCAGACGGACAGCGGGTTCTTCATAATAGAGCCCCGTTTCTACCCTTTGGCTGCCGAACCCTAAAAATGTCAAAAAGTAATACGACGATTTATATTTGAAATACTTACGATCATTATTAAAGCACCAATTTTCTACTAAGAAACAAACATGGTATTAGACAAACAACTCAATACATCAAAGGCGGTGCCATAACAATCGAATATGATGGATAGTGCCATGAATTATGAAGTGGCTTCATGTGAATACAAAGGTTTGAATAACATATGTCGTTCGGAAGTAAATAAATATTTTTAGTGCCAAACTATATTAAGCTTTCGAAGGTGGTGGAACCTATGACAGGCATCCCGGCCATACCTATTTCTATTTAATATATGTATATATTGTATAAGAGTGAAGTAGCAAACGAGCATGCAGTCCACCTGATGCTAAGTGGTTACTGCCGCCATAGACATCTGTCAGCAGCTATATAGAACAGGAGTTCTATCTGAAGTCGGTCACAGTTGCGATGCTACTACCGAGGACTAAGTTAGTCCCGTCATATATAAGTGAGCCGGCAACTACATCATTCTACCGAAATACAAGAAGTGCTTCAAGCTAGATACACGTGTGACAGTGATACTTCGCCGCTCGAATTACATTGATTCTATCACCGACTAAATTATAATAGTGCTAAGCGCTGCGGTGTTTTGGTTTGAAGGGAGTGGTTTAAAAGACTTGTTTATCTGAGACCTTCCAACTGCTTCACGCTAGAAATAGGTGTGGCGGTGGTACTTCCCCGGTCGAACTACACTGGTTCTACCACCTGGTCTAGGTCAATACTAGCTATGCCACGCAGTTTGACCCGCGTTTATTAGAGAACAATCTATTAAAAACAAACAAACATAGCGTGATGTTACGATAACATAGCCTTCCTCGATGTTTATTATTCAACACAAAAAGATTTTTTCAATACCAACCAGTAGTTCCAGAGATTAGCACGTTCAACCAAACAAACTCTACTGCTTTGTAATATTAGTATAGGTTTAATATTTAATTTATAATATTAGTATCAATATTAATATTTAACTTATATAATATTATGAAGCCAAAGAGTTTATTTGTTTTGTTAAACGCGCTAGTCTCAAGAACTAATGGTTCAAATTGATCAAAATATTATTCGATTACACAACATCACGGTTCGTTTTTTCTTATGTACCTAGTAGCCGATGAAACCGCGAGGCACAGCAAGTCTATAATCTAACAAATGTTTTGATATTAATAGTTAGACGTAGCAAAGGATAGCCTGATATTACGTGGTCTTTGTTGTTCACGAGCGTTTCACAGTAATTATGAATGGAAAGGAAACCTATACGATTCGAACACAGATGCTCTAATACCCATGAGAACTCAGTTGTAACCGTCAGGCCTATTGTCATATACAATAAGTAATAGATGTGTTCTTGTATGTTCCAATGTTCTGGTAAAATCTGGACTGAAATAGCCTTATATGTAATAGGTATAGACGCAGAGCTGTGTCCTCAGGCCGTCCTTGAACTTAGGCTAAATTAGACTTAGGTATAATATACATACATATAATCTCAGAGAGTCATATGTAGGTAAAGCAGACTGATTCAGCTATTTTTCAGTAAGATGTGTGAATAGGCAAAGATGAATCACTTTCTTTCAAAAGAATATTAATGACCTTTGAGGAATGTCTATACAATCATATCTAAATATCTTACCCGAGTGGCGGCGCGGCCATCATACCTATCTGTCACACAGAAGGTTTCCAAGTATCAAACCCATAAGCAAAAGCTAAGCAGTATGCAAATAATATTTTTTATAATAACAAAGCAGAAAACAATAATGCAGCATTGAGCCTCAAATGGAATGTACTTGTGTATCCGATCTTACAAACCCAAAAAAAAATGTTGCATAGAAGCGAAACTTGCTCAAATTAGCTCAACGTTAGCGCGTGCATCACCAAACACACTTTTCGTGGCCTAGGCTACACCTTTTTGAATTCTCACTGTATGAGATATGGATTATGGAAATATTTAATACTGACAATAGCGACCTTACGTATATATTATTATATGTCGATGGGCCGCTTTCTCAACCAATGCCCTGTTAAATACTAGCTGAAGCACTGGTGCTTCGCTACGTGACATAAAAAATAGGTTTTACTCGCTCTCCGTTGAAGGTAGGTGAAAAGTGACAATGTTTTCTGGATAGATTTAATGTTGATTTCCTATATGCCATCAAAAGTTTGCTATTATTTAACATTTTCTTATTAATTAAAATGGAAATATAAAAGACATTACACCCTTTTGTTTCAAGGTGTAGTGTAGTAGTACCTAGTGACGTCACTGAAAAATTCGTCATCTTAAATAGCGAAAATATCAAAATAAAAAATTGCCTATAGACTGACCAGTTAAATACGCTACATCCTTGCAAAATTTCATGTAAATCGGAATCGGACCAGTGGTTCTTGCGTGATTGAGTAACACAGACACATTCCGTCTCATTCTATATATTAGTATAGATATAGATATAAACATAGGTTTAATTATAAGTGTATCTGTTTATCTTTCACGGAACCATCACTTTTTATATTGATTGTATCTCCATAATGAAATGTCCACGCACGGTCAGCGGCAGGTCGTTACACCTTGGTTGGCACCCCATGTCTGGTTGCCACGTGAATAATTAATTGCTGCAAACAATTGGGGCCCAACACAAGGCAAGCAAGCCGTGATTGACGGCTTACAGTTTAATAGAAATGATTGGGACAAATATTTGCGTTTATTAGTCAGTGGATATAGACATAGGTTTTTGAGGATTCCGCTCGTTAATGGAAAATATCTGTTTTTTTGGTCTAAAGCTAACAATTGGTAACACAAGGCTTCAATGTAATGTTAATGGCGGTACTTTTAGTAATATTTTGCTTATACTCTTCTATGTGTTACCCTAAAATATATATGTCATCTACCCATTACTTTCCCACTGCTGGGCAAGGGATTCTCTCAGAGCGCGTGGGACTTAAGCCCTAGACGACGGCACTTCTCAAGTGCTGTGGTCTGGGGCACTTTATTACTCTCTTCACTTTATTAATCTTTGAGAATTTTGAAAAGATCTTAGGTCTCATATCTGTTGGACACTCAATGATTTTTACACTGTTAAAGCAAGTAAAAATGTTTTTGGTATAATTGGAAAAAATAACATTCAAACATACATACGCCGCCATTACGTATACAAGACCATATTCTTGAATATATCACTACGTAACAATTGAATATATAGGTATGTAGAAATATATATTATGTTATGATTTCTTGCAGCTTTGAATGTTCTTTTGATTATTTTCAGACAGAAGTAAGTTTTCGTATTTACAATACAATCAGGTCATAGATCATAAAACTTTTGTCGATGTGAAATGGATCAAAAATAGAATGTACTTATAAAAAGTAGCACAGACTACTAAACAGTTTTGTCGAACTTGGCCCACATAAGCATAGAGCTTAATGTAGCGCCCAATGAAAAATGGATTCCGTTGATAACAAATTGCCTCAATATTGCCTCTGATTCTTGTTTAATGAAATGCCTTCACTAATGGAAGGAATGGACAACAAGCTATAGTTTAGTTTTTTGTTAGTAGCTGATATTTGAGGATCATACGGTCGAAAGCTGTCAAAGGAATGGACAACAAGCATTGGTTTATTTTCATTAGTAGCAGGTATTTTTTGTAACATAAATTTGAAAGCTGCCAGACTGACTTGTAAGATATAGGTAAATCCAAGATTAGATTTAGATCATGTCTATTAGACATGGTCCTAGGAAACACTATCAATCTTCTACCACCTTAAAATTTTGGTGCCTTTTGATTTCAACGACACAATTTATACGTTAAATTACGTTACAATTTTATTGATACATCATATCGTTAATCGATTCGTTATGCGGCTGCATACATAGGTGTATTTGCCTTTCAATAGCCACAACACTGAAAAGAAAGTAGGTTATATGGTATTTAGGGAACTTTCCAACTTCCCAGTTGCTATAGAGAATTGTGCATATTTTGTTGTTCTACAAATAGCAAAAATAGTGTGTAGTTTCATTTTTGTACGAAGAATTAACAAATATTAAGTCATTATGTGTTGTACACGGTTATTATTTAAAATGTTTTTACGGTTTTGGCTTGGCGCCTTTAAACCTAACATTATTAAGTGTTGGTCACTGATGTACATGGACATCTATAACCGACTATATATAGATCAGGATTTCTACCTGTAACCGATCGAGATGTTTGCCACTCGTTATGACTAAGTTAGTCACCTCATATGTTACTTAACGGGCATCATATTCTTCTACCGAAATATAAGAAGTGCATCATCACGCTAAAAATAGATAAGGCGGTAGTACTTCCATGGTAGACCCGTACTATACCGTCAACCTTTAAAATTGGTACATTTTAAATTGTATAAATATATTTATAAATAAACATACAAATTTTTAGAGGTAGGTACTTAAAAGTAGTCTAATGAGAATTAGAATAATTATTTATTATATCCACTTGGTGAGTTGTAATTTTAAATTTGTCATACAAAACATATCCGAATCAAACTAATAATCATACAGATACTAAAATATGCATTTTATTCAATTTTCATACGTATAACTAAACATGTTAAACAAATGACCATAGATAACCTCGTGATTCATCTCAATGTCAATGACCAATGACAAGAGAATACTACCACTTACTCGAGTTTGGGCGGGAAACATCATTTTATCTATGCCCGTGGGTCACAAATTACGGTGTTTATGGCGGAAATGCGAACATTTTTTTTCTAATGACCGCGAAACAAAGGATGCTGTAAGTATATAATTTGTCCAAAGATAATGTATTATTAATACGTCCGGCCATTTATTTGTTTCTACTTGCTTTAAGATATATTTGGAGATTTCTTTTTAAAGATAAGATTTGACTTACAAGCATAATAATTTTACTGGATATCTATGTAAACATAAAATTGTTACAAATATTTTAATTTACAGAGTTATTTTTATAAAGTTTAATACTACAATTGATACTTTGTGTGTTACTTATTATAATATATAGGTACACATGAGGCTTACAAACAACAATATAAATTATAATTAAAATTATAAATAAAGGCTTTAGGCTTTAAAGTTTTAATGTTACATTTATTTATTTTTTATTCAATTAAATATATAATAAAATTTTATCTTCTATTATACCAGCCACAACCTGTCATTCAATCATTTCAGTTTGACTTCTAACGCACTTGTATACACGCACATTTTTTTGAAAAAGTACCTACCTGTTCATGCATGTGGAATCGAGAGCGGTACCATTATATATAAATTATAATTCACATCAGTAATATGTTAACGCATCTTCACACGTTGTTTCGTTGCAAGGTTCGTTGGTTTCCGAAGCACAATGACGCGTCGCGGTTCGATGCCGGCGGTTTGGGTTCGCACCTCGGATGAGGCACTTTGTTTCCATTGTTAGATTGTATACTGCAATTTGTACGACGTCGAAGTAAAGAAGATCCAGTACATCTGATGGTAAATTACCACTGTAGCTCAAGGTCATTTGTAATCGTACCCTGGAAACTTAGTTGAAACACCCTGTGCACGTGTAACCATACCGTTCAAACCAGAAAACAACAGCGCTTAAAACTAATAGATTTGGCGGTGATGTCTTCACGGTCAAGTTAAGCTGAAATGTACTACTTTTCGAAAATTAGCTTACACGCGCTCCACGGGGTTGCGTTGAGCATGGCGGGTAGGGACCTGCGTCTGCGGCCTAGCGCCCGCCAGGTCCCCTATTCCTCCCGTATGAGAAATTGTAAGTTCGCACCACCCACTAAACAGTGGGGTTGGTTTTACTTTAATATTGCCTCTCAACATTGTAATATTTTAAATAATATTTCAGTGTTGTGAAGTATTATTATCGTCCGAGGGGTTCGAATCCCCTTGTGTGTCCCGGGCAAAGAGGGTACCCTCGAGACCCGAATAATCCTTATCCCCTCCCCTGACACGGCCGTGGTATAAGAGAGGCCAGTGAGGGTAAAAAGTCCCCGTTAGTAGTTAGTAGATAATAAAGCGACATCTGCCACCCATGGACATCTGTAAGCAACTTCATATAGAACAGTGAACATCTGAAGAAAAGCACAGATGCGTTGCTACTCCTGAGACGATGGTAGCTTCGCGTTTGAGTACGCATTCATCTTCTCACCGAAACGTAAGAAGTTCACGTCAGAAACAGATGGTGAACATTAACGTGATTCTCATAACAACTCATTATCTACTCTCCGTAATGTTTATAGTTACAACCGATTTATTACTGGTTATAACTATATTTATTGATAATATATGATGAAACGGACATTCGGCCGTGCCTCCGAGACCTATGATCCCCTTATCTGTTGCTATATTTCGTAGAAGTCAAACTACACTGGTTTCATGCAAATTACTGGTCTATTTATACAGATGTAGCTTTCCAACGAAATTTTGTTTGATGGTGTCGTAAGAGGGAGGGATTATTTGGCAGAACTCTTCGCGTTTTGACAAGCAGTCAAATCGCGGAGGGTTCTACCAAAGGTATCATCACTATGTCTAGCTTTGTTATGAGTGGAGACATACTTCGAGGCCTCTGGGGTAACGACGCTTTAATGGACACCCTCAGGACAGAATTTAACCTTATCTAATTTTATAACGCTTTCTACACTCATAGCCCCACACTTTTTTTCTGTGTCGTGGGTGCAATGGACACACACAAAAACGAATACATACACCCAGACCCAGAACAGAAATAAATTAATGAATCCGATGTCTGTCTGGCCGGGGATCGAACCTGGAACCCACTGCGTGTAGACCGGTGTGGTAACCGCTCCGCCATGCGGATCGTGTAGGTTTTGATTCGAGATGTTCTTTGATGAGAGTTAGGAATTAAATTGAAATGTTTTCTCTAAGCATTTTTTCCCTTGTCCCTCTGATTATTCGGTAGATATTTTCTTATATTTTTTTATAATCACGATTATTAAAACTATAAAAAAGGAAATGTCCGTTACATTTTCTTTTTTTTTTTATTTTATTTTTATTTCAGCTGTTAATAATGCAGTCAAATCGTTTTTATAAAGATTTATTAACTAGCTCTGGATTCCGAAATTTCATTAGTTTCTCGGCTTACGGTACTCCACTATTGTCCATATTATATTATGGTATAATTGAAAACTGGACGCTCTAACTCCACTTTGATTAATATCCTTTTAATTATTATTAGTTTTAACTTAATTCATTTAAACGTTAAAACGAAAACATTTATTTAATTTTGACTAGGTCTTCCTGTAAAATTAGATTAAGCGCCTGCTGATATATTTATAGCAATATAATTATTATTACTTGAACGCACACATCATAATATTAGCAGGCGCTAAATTGACAAGAGGCGTTTCACACATCAGCGCGGAATCGGTATGAATTAAATGGTGACGTCAGAAACCTGTGTGACGTTAATGAATTGAGATGTTAATTACACGACGATCCGCGTGGCGGAGCGGTCGCCGGTCTGTCACGCAGTGGGTTTCGGATTCGATCCCCGGCCAGACAGACATCTGAGTGGTGTTTTTAAATTCTCTTCTGGGTCTGGGTGTTTGTGTTTCGTTTTTGTGTGCCCATGAGTATTATTTAAAATATAAACATACATAAACTTAGTTATAAATACACATCAAAATTTGTTATAAACACAAAAAATCACAGCCTTTACACTAAAATAACCAATAGGCCCTAAAAACTTGCTTAAAAATACTACCGTAAAATAATTAGACTTACTTTTTTGTTAGCCGCGTAATATAGAACACCA
>DWNE01010145.1:0-10492 GCA_018249875.1 Cecropterus toxeus
ATACGAAATTATAATTTCGTAATAGTAGGATTATATGACGGCATACAACTTAATTGTCTGGCGTAGGATTGCATCCGTGATTGACATTAGGTAGGCTACTGTCTTATTTGGTATCAGTTATAGATCCATGTCCAGCAGAGTTCACTTATATCGGATTGGGAGAAAACTAGTTTTCTCCTCCTACTTTATAAAAGGCAAGAAATAAGTGAATGTTTTCTTTGATACCTACGACTAGGTAAGATGCTTTTAAAAATTTCATAATAATTAATCTATCTGTAACATCGGAAGATGTAGGTATTTCATAATACATAATTACTACAAATAATTATTGAGATAACTTTCTTCCTCTGTTTTTATATTGTCCTGATTCTTTTAACTATTGACCAGAAGTTCAATTATGATTATAATTAAAACACTTTATTTGTTGATCGAAGATAGCTCATTTTTTTGCTATCTGTTCCCGGGTTTTCAGAAGAATAAATACAAACTCCGTTATTTAAGGAAGTTCCAGAAAATCTAAAATATTATAAAACATTTACTTGACTGTTTTGTAAAAAACACATATAAGCGTTAAATTAAATATCAATTATTATGAACAAAAATTTTAAGCAGTTGGGATTTCTGTTTTAATGTTTTTAACGATGTTTGTAGTTAAAAAGTAGGTTTTTAGTTAAAAGCATTTCATCTTATAGGATTGTGTCATACATTAGTCATTAGAAGTAGTACATGTGTATTTTTACTCTTGAATAGGGCATAACACAGTTGACAATAAAACAAAAGATCGTTTGCATAACAAAGTCTATGTAAGTAATCGCTGTTCTAAGAGCAGTCATTTACAAGCACGTGTGAATATAGGACGAAACGGCCGACCATCGCGAAAAATTGTTCCGGCAAGAGCAGTTAACGTATTTATTTGGGTTAGACTCGTTACAATCCTCAGTTAGCCTTCGTACTACCGACTGTACGGTTTTCCCGCGCTCTCACCTGAAACATTTTGGCGGGAGTTTACCACAGATGGTTAATGACCACAGAGTATAATTTTTTTTTTAACAAGAAAATACTTATAAATTAATTTGCGAATTCCGTTCCACGATCCGATTGCTTTCGCTGTATGTCTTCAAGGCCGCGAATGCATGTGCAGTGAGAGAAAAGTGTTTGATAAGTGAAGCGTACATTGTTTTGATTTTATTAGTGTTCGAAATTCAAAATGAATAAGAGCATTTTTGAACGCCGTAGAAAAAAAGAAAAAGATGACTGTTGTTATGTTAATTCGGGATTCGTCATGACAGAGAAAAACGTTTGGACAGCCAATGTGGTATGTTTATTTTTGTAAATGGAAAATGAACATGTTTTAATATTACAGTTTATACAAAAATATAATAAAGAACAATATGTTATTTTTGTAATAATAACGACAACCTCGAAGGAGCTTCGTTGCCCCCCATCCGTGACGAATTATATTGCGTTCCGTCGAATTGCCTAAAATAACTCAAATTAATGAAGGTTACGAGAATGCACCTGAATTAGAGTTGCTAATAAATAGATTTCTATGATATTTTTTAAGAGTTTAATTCAATTGTTTTTGATTAGAACATATTTCTATTTATATTTAAACGTATCTTAAACGGAAATGACAATGATATAAAAATATCATTTCGTTGTTAAACATTAAAAAACATTTCATAAGGGAATGAAAATAAGTGATATAAACACACTTCAATGTCAAAGATAATGAAAAAATGTTAATAACTAGATCAACTATATTCATGGGAATACTTTATTCGTAAATTGTTCTAGTTATATAACGAAAACTTCGTCAGTAAATAATTATAGTATTATCCTTGAAAAAATAATCCATTGAAGGATTATTTGACTTCAAGTCTTATAAAGTTTAATAGCAAACTTAACATTATGTAATTTAACTTGGTATTTATACTTTTTTCAATGTTAATGATTTTAGAATAGAGCATCGATATCCTATGCGAAACAAATTTCAGTTTTTCATTTTTTCCTACCTTACAAAGTGGGATTTTGCCGTGATAACCATGCAGTAGTGGATAAATTACTTCGTAAGAATTCGCTTCTCTTAAATTAAATGTCTCGCCTCCAGCGAACTGGGAATGTAGAGCAAATGTAGAGCGATATCAGCCTGAGCAAAAGAAAATACTTCCGGGAAAACAATACGTCTAGGTTTACCGACAATTTTAAGGGTTCCATATCCAAAGGGTAAAAATTGAACCCTATTGAGGCTTCGGTGCCGTCCGACCGTTTGTCCGTCTGTCCGAATTTCTGTCACCAGGCTGTATCTCATGAACCGTGATAGCTAGACAGTTGAAAATTTCACAGTTGATGTATTTCTTTTTTCGCTTTAAAAACATATTAACAAACACAAACTCTCATACAACAAACGTGATTGTTATTGCTCGATTTTCATGAAAATTAGTATACAAGGCGAAAATAAATCGATTTAATTAGGTTTTTTCGGTAGTATAAAAATCTATCAACTAGCAATTATTATATTAAGGAACTTATTCATACTTTAAATCGAACAATTAATAGTGCCTATTGATTTTATACGAATAAGGTCTGGTTAACATATATTTTAAAAAAAACACGCTTTCTGCATTCATAGCCCCACACAGTAGGATTTTCTCCTGTGTCGTGGGTGCCATGGACACACAAAGACGAATACACAAATACCCAAACCCAGAACAGAAACCTAAACTCATCATTCATGTTTCTGTCTGGCCGGGAATCGAACCCGGGACCCACTGCGCGTCAGACCGGTATGGTGACCGGGACCACGCGGGTCGTCAACCGTGATGTTCTATAGCCTATAGCCTTCCTCGATAAATTTATTATTCAACACAAAAACAATATTTCAATTCGAACCAGTAGTTCCTGAGATTAGCCTGTTCAACTAAACAAACTACTGCTTTATAACATTAATATAGATTGCTTTCATTTGATATCCATATTGTTATTGTAAAAAAAGTCGTCCCTTCTGCCGCTTTTTCTCCTATTTGCAGGGGTCATTATTAAACCTATGTCATTTTGCAAACTGAGGCCATTTTAAGTCACAATTCACCAAGCTGTGTCTGGGCTGTAGCGATTACCAAAGAAATGGATATACATACATACAAACATACATACATAAATACGCTCGAAAAGCATTACCTTCCTTCTAACACAACTGGGTAAAAAACAAATATTACACATTATCTTATAAGGCAAAATTTCGCTGCAAATTGTAGCAAAGCTTGCTAAAATTCGTTTATCGCTGATGCTTGCAGCGCTAAGCTAATTATTCGTGGCCGAGCCGTTATATTTACCGAAGCTACGGTCTAGAAAAATCGATAGAGCTTCCCCGCAAATATAAAATTAAGTTGATTAAATTAATATCACCACTCTAACCCTCAATCTAACTCTAAAAATATATGTCCCAAGAACGAGTTCAATAATATCTGTCTGCACGAATGCACCAAAAATATCAGATATTAACAGGCAGCATAATCAAGTGGCATCGAAATAATCTGATGAAAATGTACATCAAATAATTGTGATTACCTGTCGAAGCAAAAGTATGTGACGACATGAATTCCAGAATAATGCCCATTTCCAGTTAATGACAGATTTTTTTAATGCATTCGTGCAGACAGATATTATTGAACTCGTTCTTGGGACAGATATTTTTGCTGAAGTGCCCATAGTCATATACTTACGCTCGTGACTATACATTTGCAACGTTGTGACTTTGATGTATTTCTAAAATTATTTTTAGCGTGTGAAATTAAATGTTTTGTATTTGGACTCATAAATTAGTTAATGCTCCTGACACCTCACGGTCGTGAAATCTAACCTTGGGAGAATCATCGGTTTATTACCAGGAACATATTTTGGCTTCCATATTAGATGTGTCGATTGAAATTGCTGAGTAAGGGATGTTAATACCGTGCTTTGGCTAATAATGTTCTCATGTTCACATGCAACAAGATTTCTGACAGGATGCAATTGAATTTATGTTGATACGAAACACCGACGTCTTTTTAGGGTTCCTTACCCAAATGGTAAAAGCGGGATCCTATTACTAAGGCTCCATTGTCCGTCTGTACGTTTGTCTGTCACTAGGCTGTATCTCATGTACCGTCATAGCTAGACGGTGCAAAATCTTCACACGTGATGGTGCCGCTATAATAACAAGGACTAAAAACAAAAAATACAAATATTTAACGGGGAACTCCATACAATAAACGTGATTTTTTGCCTTTTTTAATAAATTAAGGTGCAGAACACTTCGTGCGCGTATCCCACTCGCACTTGGCCGATTATTAAATGTGCTGAGTCATGAATTCGTTGAATTTGCAGCACAAACTTATTCTTGTATACATCGAAGAGAATATGCAGGAAGATACCAGTTTATAATAAGGAATTGTCGTTATAAATAACTATAGTATTTATAGATTCTCGGCATTTGAGTAACAAAATTAGCCGAAGTTTGGAGAATTTGTACACGTATGTAAACCGAAAACATTCTTGGATTGCTAATAATTGAATTGGACGAAAATATTGCCAATTAATCCTTTGTTCGTTTCCATTTTAACTGGAATAAAACAGTAAAATGGTTTTTAAACTTATATTTTCAAATCCAATTTAAATACTAATTACAGAAAAGAAATATTTTCAAGGTTGCAGAACCAAGCTCTAAAAGGTCTAAAAGGATCTCATCGTGGTGGGAGTCACATCAAGAGCAAGAGAGGGCAAGAGCCACCGTCATATCTATTTAGATAGATAAAACATTTATTTCTTCTTATTTCTTCCTTATAACTGGAATGTTGAGCAGCTAAGCTCTGTTGTGCTCCTGAGACGTTCCAATTTAGTCCTAAGGGATAGTATCTGTAGCCGGGTAGGATAAATGGTATATCTAATGGTATCTGAGGTTGATTATTGAGGTCTATAGGTAGCAGTTGCCATTCATCAGTTAAACTGCAAGCTAGTTTGCAACAAGTATAAAAACAAAAGAAAAATCTGTTTATTTTTCCTGTTCGTCCAATAATACGCGTATATTTATGGTAGAGCGTAATTTCATGACGCTTCGTTATCGAGGACACAAACAGCTGATGTACGCAATTTGAATTTTCAAAACGAAAACAACATTGTCTAGCCATGTGGCCGGTTTTCGTGTTTTATATGACGATACACCTATTTCCGTGCGAATATTATATCCGTGACGAGTCGTACAAATCTGCTGAGTGACAAAATTTGTCGTGAGTCGGACGGATTCCGACGTATTTTTGTCGTATGTTTCATTTTTTACCGATTTCCCAAAGGAAAGAGGTTATCTAGTCGTCACGTGTTTATATTTATTTTAATATCTTCGTTTAGATTACTGCTCATCCGTTAAAACGTTTAGACGAAAGCATTAGCAGATGAGCGAAATTTGTCGGGAATGGCTAAAATTTGCTGCGATATGTCTTGCCACACGCGATAGCGATACATATATACATTTGTTTAATCAGAGGATTTTAAACTTTTTTCTTATATATATACATATATAGATCACTTTGACCAAAATTTTGCTGTTTCCTGTGGTCCCTCTGCAGCTACATTTCTACCATTAGATCTAACATTGGAAATTTATAGCGCGGCTGAGTTCCAACCACGAATTAAAAGATTTTGAGGATAAGAAGTCACAATTGATTGGTTTATTAACTACTAGAGTGACGAAAACAAAATTTACTCCCAAAAACGTCGCTAAGTCGAAATACTTAAATAGTCTTTGACACCGGTGTCTCCACGATCACCGATAAAAAAGGTGGCTAAATCTAAAGTAGACCTCCTTTTTTGTCATATCAGCGTAGACCCTACTCGAGTCTCTCATGGAGTCCTAGGGGTCCATCTGGACCACGTTGGGACCTAATGTTTAGACGCCTGCAGCACAGAGCGATTGACGTTTGAAATGAGGGCTTCGTGGCCCGCGGGCTAGGTGTACCTAATAACACGAATATTTTATGTTACACGCGTTTTTACTACGCAATACGTCCTCGTCGATTTCTATTAGACTTGTGTCGTTTTTCTCTTTGCTCTATATTTATCTATTCTACGAAACAGTGAATTAGGGAGTGGAAGTATTACCCTACATACTATCATTTGTGAACTGTTATCCAAAACTAGAACAAGTCATTAAAACATTTAGCAAAGCTATATTTTGGTTTTCTTTGTGTGTATAGATGCCAGTTCTTTTCTTATTACGTGTTTGTAAATACGTGTTTGTAAATTTTCGTTCTCTACGTTTTATTGTAAACAAAATAGGTAGATAATTTCTCGTCATTGAGTTTGTTTATTACTCAGATTTTTGTAATATGAAAGTAGCTGACAAAAATTCAGTGCATCTGATCGTAAGTGGCCACTGCCACCCATGGTCATCTGTAATCAACCCCAGACAAGATCAGAGTCGGACGTGAGGTTGGCCAGAGATTCGTTCCAACTTAGTCCCTGAGGACTAAGGCTGCGGATAAGCACGTCTTCCTTAGCCTAGACCAGAACGCAGCAGAACACTACTGTTATTAGGTAGAAATAGGTGCAGTGGTGGAGCTTTCGTGGATGAAACACGAAGAGCTCTACTACCTTTTTATAATTAACCATTTCTTTATATTATCCTTATGATGATAGACTATAAATACTCTTTTTAATATGTTAGGGGCACTCACGATATACGGTTTTTTGAATTGCTTTTTGCCGATATTTCGACCCAGTTATAGGGATCGTGGTTACGGCGAAACTGAAATTTCGGCAAAAAGAAATTCAAAAAACCGCATATCGTGAGTACCCGTAACATATTAAATAAATTCCGCGATAATATTAGTCTAAAATCATATAAAAAATACTAATTTAATAGGATATCATAAACATCTAGATTAAGGTTTAGTTGATTTCGATCGTTTTGGCTTTAAATTAAACAAAATGGTTGCCATACTACATTATATAGTTTATGAGCATTTTCTGGCTCTAAGCGCAGACGAACGATTTTGAAACTAATAATGGCGTCTATAAACGTGGGCGATAGGTTTCCCGGTACGTATTTAATACACTTTCTTGGTTACTTCAATTTCGTTTCATATTCGTGTATTGTGATAATTTAATACATCATTAATAAAGGATGAATTTAGTCTCTTGTGGATCTGGGTGAATTAGTTTGTCTTTGTGTGTCTATGTACGCAAGAAAAATCATATGAGCGTAGTGTTAGCATTATTGATCTTACACCTTGGAAGGATTATCTCAAAACACTCATCCATTTTCTATATGATTATGGCTCCCAGTTTCCCAATTCCCAATTTTCTCCTCTTAATGAGAATTATGGCTCCCAATTTCCCAATTCCCAATTTCCTCCTATTAATGAGAATCTAATAGTATGCCATACACACCGTGCGCGGATTGGTTGTTAGATTATTTTGTTAGAAAAGTTAAACACGGGACCCGCACGCCCCACTTGACATAGGCGAGGGAAAAACAATCTTTAAACAAAAGGAGATTATCACGTTTTTGTTTTGGCAACAAATTTCGGAGTCTATGTATTCCATACCTAAGCATAGGGTGAGATGTTTCAGGCTAGTCCATTTTTGTATTTTTTGTCGACCGTCGTCGTTGTCATTTATAACACCAATGATACTGATGTTTTAAAAGCTTATATAAAAAAATGTCTGGACCATTCGGACGTATCATCCACAAATTATGTACAGTCGTCATACCATTTTTAAAGAGTGACGCCAGGTGTGTTCTTTGTTACGCATCTAAATATAACTTGTGCATTGTACATTATCTTGAATCTTAAATTAGATTGGCTGGTTGGTGTACGATTTGAATATTAATGTTATCGGTCATCGGAAATTTGTGAACTATTGTAATTTTGGACGCGATTATTTGAGTATTTTGTATGAAATTAGAAGTAACAAACGAGCATTGAGTGTAACTGAACGTTCTGTTTATTTTTTTCCTAAGTGCGTATTAGAAATTAATGATCACTGCTTTGCGGTAAAAAAACATCGTGAGGACATTTGAGCATCTGGGAGTTCTTTAAAAAAACAGAGTTCTCAAAGGTTTGCGATGTCTACAAATTCGCACTAGCCCACTAGGAAATTTGGCACACAGATAGTTTATAACCTTTTTTGTCACGAGGGGGAAATCTTTAAAAGGTACCGGAGCCGTGGGAGCAACGCCGGGTTATGTGGGATGTTTACTCCACTAAAACCCCCCCGATGGCCCTCCTCAGCGCTGTGTGGAGGACTCCGGGATCTCCAACGGAACAGAAGTGGAGTTCTCCGACCGCGATGCCCCTTTGGGGCTCTTTCCCAGTGAGGACTTACGCTCACTGTGCCTTCAGGTGTTTACGACGGCATGCGTATATACATGCCGTCGTCCTTCCCAGGGTAGCTTGGCTCAGCGGCTCGAGCTCCCATTCTTACCACTTGCAACCCCGGAAGCCCCCTTTTAGTCGCCTCTTACGACAGGCAGGTGATACGATAGCTCTATTCTGGTCCCAGAACTAAAGGGACAAGATAGTTTATGAGCTGCATTAACACAAGGGATTTTCATTGCCATGGTAGACATGAAGAAAGCGGACAGAGCCGCGAGAGTAACCTACGGTATTAGTATTTTATTTGTTTAATAGTTTTTATTTGAATTTCCTGATTAATATTCCAATTTTGTATAACTCGTGTAAATGATGTAAACTTGGAAACTTAATTGGTGGATCTTGTTTACTTCTCGTTTACATAATATTGAAATAAATAACACACAGTAACACATGATACATACACATTTTCTACTCTATAAGCAAAAACACATATCTTGCAACATTGACACAGTTTTTGTGTTGCATGGTCGGAAATTAAGAAATGCGTTTAAATGTTGGATTTGGTAAACAATGTACTTATGTTTGTTTTTTTAAAGTATAGCTTGTTGAGTATGAGAATATCTGTCTCATCATCGCCCACACATAACATTTTAATTAAGAAATACGATTAAATGTTGGAATTGGTGAACGTTGTATGTTTGCGGTGAACGATGCATTTCTTTTGTTAAGTACTATTTTATGAGAACAGGAATATCGCTCATCATCTCTCTCATCATCAACTCTCTTATCATTATTTTTAATGAGCCCAAGTACGTTGTAACCGGTTCTTTGTTTATTTGTTGTAGTTTTTAACATATTTCAAGTATACATATACAGTCGAACATAGAACCGTCTCCTTTTCGAAGTCGGTTAAAAAGGAGTATGTTCTCAATTTTAGTGTATTTTTAGGAAAATAAGTACTAGTGTACTTAATTATTAATTATTCCTGTAATTCAACATATCTTGAGGTGACATTAAGTTGTTTTATTAAATACCATCAACTGTATTAAAAGTTAATACAGTTTAAAGTTACTTTTTTAATGTTTTTTAATTCGCATATAACAACAAAAGAATTGTTAATCTATTTGAAAGAATGAAAAACATACATGCACTTCATTTTCCGTAGTACGCTGCGAAACTCGTTATATTTTTTATATTTTCTCTAGAGAAGTATCACTGAACTCGAAGCTTGTTAAGAACGTTAGCGATATTTCAATTAAAATAGTTGCAAATACAGGCCTTGGCCTCTTTTCTACCGGCATCGGCCACGGATTTAGACGGCCAATGTGAAGGACGGGGCAGCGTTAAATTGGGGCATTGTTTGAAATGTATCTCCAAGCTAGATCTTGAAGCAACACATCGGGATCTGACTACCGATAATAGTATTTATGTTTTGAGGTTGATATCTGTGTCGTTTGTAATGTTTAGGCGTAATATAGATGAGTCTTTGAGAAATTGTTATTTGTTAAGAAGTTTCAAGCAATAACAAATGATGATTCAAAAATGTAAATAACATGAAGACAATTGCCATACATACACAAAAAACGAGTACATAAACCCGCAGAGCCAGGATGAAAATCTGAATAAATCGTTTAGTTGTCTTCCTGGTCGGGATTTGAACCCGGAACTCTTATGTGTCAGAGAACGTTCGCAATGCGAGTCTTTATATGACTCGTAATACGTACTTATAAAGTAAGCGGTCAAAAAAATCCGAAATGTTCTAATGCAATCTATGCAAAATATTACTTAAGTTTTTCTGAAATAGAGGTGCTATAAATTAAAATGTAATAAGTCTAAAATTATAATTTGGAGAAGAACAAATACCCCGAGATCAAAGAATATGATAGTGATGCTTCATGCAAAACCGTTTTGTAATCAGATTAATTTAAAATGTATTAAATTTATAAATTAAACATATTTTGCGAATTTTGATGCTGATTGACTTTAATACGAGGCAACCTTCTTAGTTCTTGGAAGTGGCAACTCATCAGTACCAAACTTCAGGTAGAACACTGTCCTATTTGGAATTACAAATGCCCATGGTCCGCAATGGCTACTAACTATCAGGAGAACTTATGCTAATATACTAATGGTACTTAAAT
>DWNE01010146.1:0-10491 GCA_018249875.1 Cecropterus toxeus
AATTATTATTTTCAACTTATGTTAATAAATAACCATTTCTAAACTCATAATGTACACTGATATCAGTAATTGACACTAAATTTTTCACATTGTCAAATAGCCTGTCATTTACAGTGTTTTTTCTTACACTACCACCGGATCGGAAAATGACCTCAACTGAGAAGGATCTTCTCAGTTGAGCAAGAAACTCAGCGTTGTTGTCTTTTTGTTCCAAAATGTACAAATACTTTGTTTTGTTTTTAACCATCTTGTTTATTACATGGCCAATAAAAGGCTAGCTCCAGTATGTTGCCTTACATTTGACTTAACATGTTTGGCAAGATACACTACGTCAGTTTTCATAACTCTTTATATTATGTTATAAATAAAATCTGCACATTAATATAATTTAATTTGTAACAAGATATTTCGTCGTTCATTAAAACACTCTTAGTGAAAATTAAATTTTGAAGTATTTACTTTTTTTTTACTGCGGCTTCTTTACCCCATTACGGAGGTTTATGGGCTCCCTCAAGGTCGCGACCCAGACTTCAACAAATACTGGCCTAATGATTTTAACCCGGCTTAAAATTGGAAAGTCATAGCCTCGAATTAGAATAGACCAGCACTCCTTTAAATTTTAAAATTATGTTATGATTTAGAAATTAATTATCACTTGATTTAACAGTGAAGGAAAACATTACGAGAAAATGTCTACGTCTATAGTTTGCACTTGGCCAGCGTAGCACCCCAGATCATTTAAAAAATAGCAAAATAATGAATTAATTACGATACCCACAAAAAACATATAAAGTACGATAAAACATAATATTAGAATAAACTTGTTGTCAAACAAAATTAATTGTAGTTCCTAAATGCGTTGTCATCAGAGTTTAAACGTAGTAAATCGTTATGTAAGGGAAAAGCTTTATATTCTTCACACGCGACTGTCTTTTTTTAGACGAATAGGTATCAATCCTGAAAAAAATGATATTTTATTAAAACTTTTTGTTTAAAATCTTAAAGATACTCATTCACAGAACTTTGCTATGGAATGAATGAATGAAAATTTGTTTTGCAAAAATTGTGGTAACAAAAGATCTTACTGCTGTAATACAACGCTCACAATTTACCATGGTAATGGCGTGCAAATTGTGCAGTTATTTTTCTAAATAACTGCACAATTTCTAAGCACCTAAGTTATAAAATTGTAATACTTTATGCTTTATACGTATCTACCGATTCATTTCAGTGTTTACTATTTATCGTGACTTTGTTTCCGAGGGGGATTTCCAGAGCGAAGACGTAAGTATATTTTAACTTTATCTAGTTTGCAAGTAAGATAATTTAGAAGTAATGGGTAACGTCATAATATAACTTACGTGATAGTCGCATTCTTATAGTTACTAGCATTTATCAAGATAAAAATTAATTAATCGATATATAAACCACGGTTTTTATTATTATCTACACAGTAGGCATTATTCAAATCAAAATGATATACAAAATTGGGTTCGTATTTGTCGTACTCCTAGTTGGAGCCTTCGGTAAGTTATTTAAAGATATAACATTTTTTGTAATGACTTACTTCGTTAAAGAGGGATTGTTTTAGTAAAGTAGCAAACAAGCACACAGTCAATCTGGTAAGTGGCCACTGCCGCCTATGGACATCTGTAAGCAACTTCATATAGAACTGGGGTTCCATCTGAAGTCCATCACAGATGCGTTGCTACTCCCGACGACTAAGATGGTCGCCTCATATATAAGTAAGGCAACCACACCCTGCACGTAACCACCCACCCACGCAAGAACTGTTTCACGCTAGAAATAGGTGTGGCAGTGGTACGTTCCCGGTCAAACAACAATCCTACCACCTGGTATTCTAAAAGCGACGGTCGGGAATAAAAAAAAATTAAAAGGTCTTCCTATTTTCAATTTTTTACGTTACTTATGCTTAGGCTAGCTTTTTGGAAATTCATCCTTGGGACAATAACTTGGATGCAGCTATTTATATAAAACTAGCTTATTCTCGCCACTCCGCTCGCTTTAGTCTCGTTTACAATACGTACTTAGACCCTCACAAGCTGTCACATTTATAGTTTTAGTAAGATTTGAAATATTGTTATTTAACATATAGGTAGGTTTGTACGTAGGTTAGATACATGCAGTTTTAATATTTATATATAATATTTTGGTCTGATAAAGTTTTTTGGTAGGTAAGTTCTTAATTTTATACTGGACGACTCGATTATCACTAGATTCGATGATTCTAATCTAGTGTTAATTAATCATTTAATTAGTTTTTTTTCATTAATAAAGATAAGATGAATAGTGGATAAGCCTTGATGTACTTATAAAGTTAATTAACGGTATATACAAGTTTTTTTTATTTAAAATTAATAATTTATTTTCCGAATTAATCAAAAGAATTGTCTTAAGACAACGTAATCTCATATTATTTTTCATTTTGTACCATTATCTGTATTAAATAGTGTTGTCCCTACATATATATTACATATATAATTCTTGCTATTTTTATTTAAGTAATCTGATCCTATTAACGTTATAAAGTTGTCGGCGTTCATATTTGTAAGGTTTCTAATATATCTGTTCATAAATTAGATTGTATTTATTTTTGCGGACTCGTACTTTAAGTATTTAAACTTAATGTATTTATCTAATAACCTGAGTTGCATGATAAATACCACATTATTAAATTATGCTTTATATCCGCTTCTCTTACATTATTTTATTTAATTATAATAAACAATTATAAGTAACGCTTAGTATTCTCATAGTCGCTCGTCGGGTGTCCCTGTATAGCGCAACGAACACACAAACAAATTTTTAAAACCACGTCAAAATAGTTAAGTAAATTATTTAGTCGCCTAGCAAGGCAACCCAGAACTCTTTGCTCGATTACTCATTACGGCGACCGCTTTGCCATATGGGTTTTATTATTACGATAATTTGGCAGATCGCAGATATTCGTTCAGAAAGGGTTTAACCAAGGGAGCGACAAATCATTTGATTAGCTGGTAGTAAGCGTTGTCAAATAATTGTCGCTCCCGGTAGAAGTAGGTCGGCCTGACAATCTTCTACAAGAAGAAATATAAATCTTTCGGTTTAGAAATAAATGAAACATAAAAAATTAGGCTCCGTTTGGACGCTATTGGTATATACTTATATATATATACGAACCGAAATATTCTAACTAGGTACCTATATTATTAAGCTAAATGAGATCCTAATGCCTTCACGTGCATCACATCCTACAACAACCCAGAAGGGTACACATTATAAGCTAATTACTAACATTTTTGTTTAAATGACTGTCCAACTTTCAGCCGTTCCAACAGAAGATGACGTATCAGAGTTCCATTACCACACGGACTCCAGCGCCCGGATAGTCGGCGGGACTGTCGCGGCTGACGGTAGCGCCCCCTACATGGCAGCTCTGAGCAACGGCTGGTTAATCCGCAGCTTCTTATGCGGAGGTTCAGTGATAAATGAACGATATGTGCTGACCGCTGCTCACTGCATTGAGGCCGTGTTCCGCTTCGGCTCGCTAAGCGGGTGAGGAACCAGGTTTACTAGAAGAAAATTTAGTAAAGTATTTTTTTTGTTTTTTATCAGACTAAAGTAGCAATTAGCTTGCATTCCAGCTGATGATAAGTGATTAATGCCACCCATGTAAGCAACTTCATATAGAACAGGAATTCTATCTGAAGTCGATCACAAATACGTTGCTACTCCCGAGGACTAAGATGGTCGCCTCATATATAAGTGAACCGGTAACCACACCCTTCCAAAGAAACGCAAGAACTGCTTCACGCTAAAAATAAGTGTGGCAGTGGTATCTCTCCGGTCGAACTACACCGGTTCTATGTTCTGGTAAGTAAATGTAATAGTTACGACATAGTTATCTTCGGTTCACCTGTTTACTCTTGTTCAGATCTCTTCGCATCACAGTGGGCACAAACCGTTGGAACAGAGGCGGGCAGATGTACCCCGTTGCCCGCAACATCACCCACCAGCACTACGTGTCTTCCACCATCAAGAACGACATCGGTCTCTTAGTCACCAGCTCCAACATCGTGATGTCGGATCGCGTGTCCCCGATACCCTTGGATTTTGATTTCGTTGGCGCTGGCGTCTCCGCTAGAGCCGCGGGATGGGGTAGGATTAGGGTAAGCTTATGATTATAATTCTGATGACGTAAAACTGATGTGACGTTATAAAGAATGTTTTTTCTCTGAAACATGTACCTAAAATTGACTCTTAGGAATAAAAGTTCTTAAAATAGAAATGTTTAAGTTGAAAAGGTTTGCATTTATTACATTTAGATGTCTTTGGGGGAAATGAAGGGAATGGAATTTAATTTTAAGCAATTTTGTTGTGGATTTTTGAAGTGGAATAAAGTTGCAGTCATTGAAGTAACTGCAATTACTCTTTTATAATTTCATTTCTTTTATTTAACCAACTTGTTAATTAGTAGTTTTTATTCTTAATCCCGATGATTTAATGTTATACAAAGATACATTTTCGAAATTCAAAGCAGTCAATGTAATTCCTATTAAATTATAAAAAAGGCACTATAAAATATATTTCCTTTCAGCGCAACGGCCCCATCTCAGCGAATCTATTAGAGCTAATTGTGGAGACAATCGAAGGCCAGGTTTGTGTAGACGAGGTGGCCCGCCTGGGCAGCAGCCTAATCGTCCGCCCGCCGCCTGTAGAACCCCACATCGAGCTCTGCGTCTTCCACTCGCCTGGACACGGCATGTGCAATGTATGTTCAGATACTCCTTTAGAGGCAGATGGTATGGTGGCAAGATGGTAGAATGAGTATGGTCTCACCGGGGATACCGTTGCACCACCAGTTCACCATCGTTCCACCAGATAGAACTAGTGTAGTTCGACCGGGGAGGTACCACCTGCAAATCTATTTCTAGTCTGAAGCAGTTCTTGTGTTTCGCTGGAAAGGCCTGGTTGCCGGTTCACTCATATAGGAGGCGACTATCTCAGTCCTCGGGAGTAGCAACGCATCTGTAACGATATATTATTACTTCAGATAGAACCTCTGTTCTATATGATGTTGCTTACAGATGTCCATGGGCGGCAGTAACCATTTACCATCAGGTGGGCTGCATGCTCGTCTTTCAATCTACTTCAACACCTATTTCTAGCGTGAAGAAATTGTTGCTTTGCGATAGAAGGATGTAGTTGTCAGCTCACTTTGATATGAGACAATTTTCAGAGAGAATCTCTGTTCTCTATGCAAAAAGTTTCTATAAGTATATCGGGCGTCAGAGACCACTTAATGTCCGGTGGACTGTAAACTGGACAGTACAACAATAAATATAAAGTTCTTCATCCCCGCACATAGCCCCGCACTAGGATTTTCTCCTGTGTCGTGGGTGCCGTGGACGCACAGACGAATACACAAACACCCAGACTTGAGATTTGAGATTAGGACCTTCATAAAGATTCTTCCAAATAAGTTTTATGTAAATAAATAAACAATTACTAAAAAATACTTATAGCCTGCGTTGAGGGAATATCTCGAGAAGCCATCCAATATGGAAAACTTACAATAGCACAAATAATTCAGGATCCATTCTGTAGGATCCGTATAAATAATGGTATAAATGATAGGCACAAAAGGCGTTGAAATTTTGTCGTCTCTAACCTTGTCTCTTCTATCCAGGGTGACTCCGGCAGCGCTCTAGTTCGACTGGACACTTGGAAGCAAATCGGTGTAGTGTCCTGGGGCTTCCCGTGTGCCCGCGGAGCTCCCGACATGTTCGTGAGAGTCAGTTCCTATGAAGACTGGATTAGCCAAAACGTCATCTAAGGGAACATCAACGTCACACGAATTGCAGTGGTCAAATTTTGCCCCCCCCCCTCCTCCCCCCTCCTCAGCGTGATGTTACATATTGTGCAACCATAGTCAAGGTTTTTTTAAATTAGATCAGAAGTTTCGAAATTATATCTATTAAAAAATATTGTTATGCAATAAAAATGAAATAAAAGTATATTATTGTAGTATTTGTGTAGTATGATTTCGTATTTTAATGCTCACATAGATATTTTGAAATGTGACGTCACGAAATTCAGCTCCCTCCCTACCTCTTGTCACATAATGTCACAATTCATTGGTCGTCTCCCCCCCTAAACGCTTGACGTAATTTATGAGTGTCCCCTAAGGAACAGTCGTCATTAAGTTCTGTTAGGCGCGATTAGTTGTGCCTTTTGAATCCAAATTCATGTTTTATAGTCCCATTAGTTTATGGCACATGTATCACGTCACATAACCCTCGAAAGGGGCTAAGCTAAGAAACAAACAGTTAAAATAAGTATAAATTACCAAATACGTGTTTCATTTTACCTTTGTTCTGAAAAAAAGCTAGTGTGTTTGTAATCGCAATTAAAACTACTGAATTGAAATAAAGGAATGCAAATAGGTAAAATATATCTATTTGTAGGTTAGTTTATATCTTTTTAACAGACTTCCAAAAAGAAGGAGGTTCTCAATTCGTCTGTATTTTTTTTTAATAGCTTTTGATAAGGTACATGACTTTATCAAAAGCTATTACAATTCAAAATAAGATATTTTTATTATTATAAAAAGAAAAACATAAAACCTGACTGCTCAAATTGAAAAGAAAAAAATAAGTGCTAGAGTAGTTAAATATGTTCAAAAAAGTTATACAAGAAATTATTACGAAAAACCGGCCAAGTGCGAGTCGGACTCGCAGGAGAAGGGTTCCGCAGCATTATCATTCACAAATCTTGGAGAGAAAATATAGCTGTGATGTAAAAAGAATAAATAAATTTGTTTATTTATTAGTCAGTTTACCAGCTCAGTTTTCTAACTACCAAAATAAGTTTGTTTTTCATACTATTTATATGAATTACAAAGTTATGTCATGCGATTTTTGAAAAAGTGCTATATCTTAAAAATTGTGAACTGTATCTTGTTTGAAACAATTTTCGTTGAAAGTTTACCTTGACATCTACATTATATGTTTTATCCAGATTTTTCACTCACTTAGTTTAAAAGTTAGAGCCCCCCCCCCCTCTAACTTTTAAACTAAGTTTAACTTTTAAGATATACACACATTTTATCGCTTTGAAAGGGCTCATCTCTCTAACGATCGAATTTTGAGAAAAAATAATCTGTAAAGGTTCCGATTTTTGCTACGGAACCCTAAAAATAATCCGACTGCTATAACTGAAATTAAAAAAATATTATAAAAAACTACTGCAGAGTTTTTTTATAATATTTATTTTTTATTTTACACTTTTTGGCGTTTGCCTCAACATAGTAATTATAATAACAGGAAAAATTAAAAAAGAAATGAAAAAACTCACGATGGTTAAAATACAATTGAAAAAAAGAGTAAAATAATTGAAATATCCCTGACTATTTGGTTCTCGAAGGTCAGCTGATCCTTCGATCGTAACCTTCGATCAAATTATTTGTTCTTTCGATCGTAATCTCCCCGCGTGTGCACCTGGGGTTAAACAGTAGCATGGGTTTGTGGTTCCCTGCATTTCATTACACCTTACCCTCTCAGAGAAAGCTCAGCTGCACGTTTTAACATAATCATAAGTATTTTCATTCAAAGTCATATTTAACCATATATTTGGATGTGTGTTTATTTCGCGTTAGATTAAATACCGATATTCACGATATGGCTACAGAATTCAGAATTATCAATTTTAATTCGTGTAATTAGCGTGATTAACCAATTGCGATTAAAGATAATGAACGATATATAAATAAGTTTTGTGTTTTTTGGCACTATTGCGCGCTGGTTAAGATGGTGGTCAAATACGGTTTTTTCTTGGCTATACTCCTCGTTGGAGGATTCGGTAAGTATACGCATTTTATATTGAACAAAGATATACAATTAATACATATACTTACTTTTGAAATAATCACAATACATATATCTTACGATGAGAATAAAAGGGACCTAATGCGAAATTTATATTTTATGGAAGTAACAATACAGGTAATTTCTACCACGAAAACGTCTCTCTTTTAATTTGTTAAACGACTGACAACATTATTAGAAGCACATAATTTGAAGCATAACTGTATTTCCCGAAATTTTGCTAATTTTTCCGTCCTCTGCCTAGAAGTAACAACGCTATATGCTTTAGACATTTTTTTTATTATACGGCAATAACAAACGAGCATCTGATGGTAAGTGGCCACTGCCGCCAACGGCCATCTGAAATCAACCCTAGATAGATGAGGATCTGAGGTAAGGCACAGATGTATTGCTACCCCTGAGGATTAAGTTGAAGCGGATTAGTTTATCTCCCTTCAGATCGGAACACAGCAATACATAAGTGATTAGGCAGAAATAGGTCTGGCGGCGGCGCTTCCGGAGTCCTACCACAAAGAGTTCTACGATCGTCGAAATACTCTATTCTATTTAGATTTCTATGATCCGCTACTTAATATGAATCTAACTTATTTTGAGTGATCATTGGCATTTGCCTTAAAATTCATACTACGCACTACGTGTAATGCCGTTATGTGTTGCTACCATCGCCACACCTATTTCTAGAGTGAAGCAATTCTAGCATTTCGATGGAAGGTGTGGTTGCCAGCTCACTGATATTTGAGGTGACCATCTCAGTCCTCGGGAGAACGCATCTCTGATCGACTTCAGATGTTCAGACCCTTGTTCTATATGAAGTATCTTCCCGGACAGACTACACTCTTTCTATATAGAAAACGAACTTCAAGAACGTCGTCATCTCATTATTTTCTCAACAGCTGGGCACAGGACTCCTCTGAGAATAAGTGTTTTTAGGTTACAGTCTACCACGTCGGTCAAGTGCGAAGTGTAAAATTTACATACAAAAAAATAATTTATAAAATAATCTTAAAGCACATTTTTCTTGCAGCCTTCCCTCTCGCTGAGGATGACATGTCCATCTTCTTTGACCACACGGTGACGGATGCTCAGGGCCGCATCGTCGGTGGAACGGTGGCTGGAGATGGAGCTCTGCCCTGGACCGTAGGGCTCTCCAACGGCGCGATTATACGGAGCTTCCTCTGCGGTGGCTCAATTGTTTCACCTACCGGCATTATCACCGCTGCCCACTGCATCAGACACGTTCTCTCCGGGAACACACTAAGCAGGTAAGGAACCTTATACTAACCGAAAAATCAACGTTTTAATTAAAATGATTGCGCTGTTTACTTTTTAGTTGTTCGTTTAAAGGTATTAAAAAAAACTTGTTCGAAGACGCCGATAGGTTAATGAATCTTGCGCACGTCATATTGCCTTATCGGGGGACTGAGGCAGCTAAATTTTATCGCTAGATTTAAACTTGAATTTTTGATAGCTCCTTGCGCGCAACCATGGGCTCTTAAAGTATTAAAAAAAACTTCTTTAACGTCCGCAATAGATTATCTACTTCTTTACCATGGCAAAATATTGCCCTATTCATCTAATGGTTATGTACATTTAACGTTAATAATTTGATTGTAGTTCCCTGCGTGCTCACGTTGGCACGAACCGTTGGAACAGCGGTGGACAGGTACTGAGCTTGCAGCGTCACTTCATACACCCGAACTACGTGCAAGCCACCATTAAGAACGACATCGGTGTCCTGAGGACCGCCGGCAACATTGTCTACAATGCCCGTGTCGCGCCCATCGCCATCAATTGGGACTGGATTGGGGGCAACATCCCTAGCAGAGTCGCTGGTTGGGGAAGAACCAGTGTAAGTTCCTAGCTCATCGATGTTAACTACTGATCTGTTACTAAACTCGTGTGTTCTCCCAGAATGCATTTAGACAATAGTCTAACGCGCTGACCCTGTGCGAATTAAGAGACTTCACATATCGCTGGTAATGTTTTTTCATGAACTTTCAGGCATGTAGACTTTCTCGCGATATTTTCATTCACCATTTGAACAAGGGATAATTATTTTTAAATGCTACATGAATTTGAAAATACAAAAATTTTTGTTTGGTCTAAGGATTCATACCTCAGACTCCTGATCCAAATACCAAACTACTCGTAATATTGAGTAATTTTATCGCGGAATTGATACATTTTAATTTGTTATAGGTACTCACGATACCTATGCGATTTTTTGAATTTCTTTTTGCTGATATTTTGACCCAGTTACACGGATCGTGGTCACGGTGAAACTGAATACTATATTTTATGGAGTACCGTATATTTATTATACTATTTAGTACTATTTTAGTCAAAATAGATCTTGTTCTTGATACCTTATGAGCTTTGAGTGTTTCTGAACTTCCAGACCGGCGGGTCCCTCGCCACCAACCTCATGGAGCTGAGAGTGAACACCTTCGACGCCAACCGTTGTGTCACCGAAGTCGCACGTATGGCTGTCGCTCTCAACATTCGCGCACCCCATGTCGACCCTAACGTCGAGATCTGCACCTTCCACTCACCCAACCACGGTACTTGCAATGTAAGTAGCAATTTCTTTTATAAAATTAAAGTC